>JAVJAQ010001918.1:301274-579727 GCA_032362365.1 Zygogramma bicolorata
ATATATATATATATATATATATATACATATATATATGTATTTATATACATATATATATATATAGAATAGAATGTTGATTGACTGTTTTGAGTGACGGACATAAACGTCCAATTCTACATCCCACCTGAATAGGCAGGATATTTTCGAGAGCGGTGTGTGATATAATCAATCAATAATTGAGGATGAAACGACTCACCTGAAGGAAGTTCCATCAAAATTATACGAGTTTGGTTAGATATGTTTGTGTTTGTTGCTCTCTGGCCCCAAAATTTTCAATTACATCGATGATTTGGTTCTCGATAGTGTAGAGGCAAGCCCGCCCGCCCCTCAAGCGAAAGACCCGGGTCAACCCCCGCCGGTCAACCGTGCTGGGACTCACAAGCGAAAGGGTAGGGCCTCGTCAATCTTTCTATTGCTCGCAAAAGCCTCGAGCTTTGAGGGCCGACGCCCGTCAGCCGGTAAACGACAAAAACCACTTTTTTACATTTTTTCTTTTCGAACATAATTATGAAGTTTGGTCTCACCTGCTCTCCTGAAACTTTTGGCTTTTACGTTGTTTCATTTTATATTTTTGAAAATTCATGGCTTGTTCTGCCTTCTAGTTGTCCACTATATAAATTAATTTTGGACCTCGTTAAATGTATATTGAAGAAATCTCCCAAATCTGACTGTGAGGCAAAATATAGGTGCCCCAACCACAAGGCAAACCGAAATTGAGTGTCAATAAATTCATGTATTATTATGAACTGAATCCTAATGTTTTCCAAAATACCACGAGTTTGTTGGATGTTTGCTAAATTGCTTATTGGAAATAATGGACATACGGTTTCACGATTTTGGGAAATAAATCCAACAGATAACGAAACATATTTTCGACTTTAAAAAAATTGGTGACTTCATTGGAATCGCAAATATTTCTTGTGTTCATCGGTGTCTGTCACATGTATTGACGCTAAAAAAAAATTTCAGACACCAGATTTTTCACAGTGTTGAGTGAGGGTCTGTAATAAGTGTATGCAAATACTTCAGATTTCGAATAAATTTTTTGCTATAAGTATGAAAGAGGTTTAGCTCAGAGAGTGGTGAGTGATATAATCATCTATTGTATTCTATTATTTTTTATTTAACGTAGGCCTATTTTCGCTACCAAGGCCAATCACCGGTGCTGGTGAGCACACTTTCCCAAACCGGAAATTTTGCCGAACCCTCCCGAACGTCAAACAATTCGAAAGAAACCAAACGGATAGAAACCCCGGAAAAACCATGTTGCATAAACAAAGATCTTTGAAACCATCTACTTCTACTTAACACCCGGACAGGCAGGACACATCCTAAGAGAGTGGTGAGTGATAAAATCATTAATAGTATCGGACTAGTTTTCTCGTTATTGATTCTAAGAGTCGCATAAAATTTGAGGAGAATTGTTAAAAAATACCAGTATCTTCGGCGAACAGGCAATTGAAGTCTTTGCTTTGTGTTGCTCAGTTTTTTCGTAAGGGGAGTTATTGGCCAGGACGGTATGGACAGATATTCGTTCGAGTTCTTGATAATGACTTCGAAATGGAAGTCAAAACGTCGAACAATTCGAAAGAACCAAACGGATAAAATCCTCGGAAAAACCATGTTGGATAAACAAAGATCTTTGAAACCATCTACTTCTACATAACACCTGGACGGGCAGGGCACATCCTCAGTGGGTGGTGAGTGATATAATCATCAATAGTATCGAACTAGTTTCCTCGTAAGTGATTCTAGAGTCGAATAAAATTTGAGGAGAATTATTATAAATGCCCAGTATGTTCGGCGAACAGGCAATTGAAGTCTTTGCTTTGTCTTGCTTAGTTATTTTGTAAATGGAGCAATTGGCAAGGACGGTATGGATGGATATTCTTCTGACAGTTCTTGAAAATGACTTGAATGTTACAGTGAAGGTTTTCACGGATGCTTGAGTAGGTATGCGAAATTGGTATTCTGGGATTTTATCCGTTGGTTTGTCGGTATTGAATTTCGACGTTTCGCCAACATCTCAGTTAGTTGGCATTTTCAAGAATGTTGCTGCCTCCACTTGGTGCTAGCAACTGTTGTTTGAAAAACTCCTGCAGATCCTGGCAGAAGTCTTCATATATATATATATATATATATATATATATATATATAACCTAACCTTACGGATAAAAACTTAGAAAAATTCATCTTGCATATCGAAGATCCGTGAAAACATCAATTTCTACATAATACCTGGATGGGCAGGATACAACCTTAGAGAGCGGCTGACGATATAATCATCAATAATATCGGACCTAGTCGGATAATAACTGGAGAGTCTTTGCTTACTCTTGCTTGGTTACTTCGTAAGGGGAGTGATTGACCATGACGGTATGGACAGATATTCGTCTCACAGTTCTTGAGAATGAATTCAAAATGGAATTCGAAACGTCGAACAAATGCTGGGTAAACGCACGTTAAAAGGTAAGGCCTCGTTGATCCATTGCTCGCACAAGTTTCGACTTCTGAAGGTTGACGTTCGTCAGCTGGTTAACGAAAACGAACAATACAAATATATATATATATATATATATATATATATATATATATATATATATATATATATATATATATATATATATATATATAAATATATATATATATATATATAAAATATATATATATATATATATAAATATATATATATATATATACAGTTCTTGAGAATGAAGTCAAGAAAGGAATTCTAAACGTCAAAAAAGCAGAGGATAAAACGGAACTAAATACCAGGAGAACAACAATGGAGAGTCCTTGCTTACTCTTGCTTGGTTACTTCGTAAGGGGAGTGATTGACCATGACGGTATGGACAAATATTATATATATATATATATATATATATATATATATATATATATATATATATATATATATATATATATACAGTTCTTGAGAATGAATTCAGAATGGAATTCGAAACGTCGAAAAAATCAGAAGATACCTAACGGATAATAAGTCGGATAATAACTGGAGAGTCTTTGCTTACTCTTGCTTGGTTACTTCGTAAGGGGAGTGATTGACCATGACGGTATGGACAGATATTTGTCTCACAGTTCTTGAGAATGAATTCAAAATGGAATTCGAAACGTCAAACAAATCAGGAAGGCACCTTAAAAGGTAAGGCCTCGTTGATCCATTGCTCGCACAAGTTTCGACTTCTGAGGGTTGACGTTCATCAGCTGGTTAACGAAAACGAACAATACAAATATATATATATATATATATATATATATATATATATATATATATATAGGTCTTGCTGTAGTGATCTGATTACAATCTAGACAGGGAATTTTATAAACAATATTAGATTTCTGTTTTTTTAAAATTGAAGATTTAACTTTGGAATGTAAGATAGAGATAGTACTTATGAATTTTTTCGTGATTTTAATGTTTTCGTTCTTCAGAACATTGATTAATTTTGGAGTGAGTTCATGAATGAATGGTAGAGATCTGAATATGGTGGTTTGTGACGGGTTAGGAATTATGTTCGTGAGACGTGATTGATTATCATTGGAAAATAGTAAATTATTAATGAGATATTTGGGATACGAATTTTCTAGTAGAATATCACGTAATTCTATCAAACAATTTTGGCGTATGCTGGGATGACTTAATTTAACGACTCTACTTTTGAGTGAAGTGACCATATTTATTTTCATTTTATAGGGATGATATGAATGAAAATTAAGAAAACGATTACTACATATCGGTTTTCGATACCATCTGGTGATTATTTTGTTTTCCTCAGTTCTAATCAGTTTCATATCTAAGTATGGTATACAATTGTCTACTTCTTCTTCGACAGTGAATTGAATATTGTCATCATGAGAATTGAACAAACTCAAAACATCGTTTATTCTATCAGAAGGTACTGAAAGAATCAAATCATCCACATATCTTTTCACAAAAGGAACATTGAAAGGAAGTAAAGGTAAGCAGTTATCAAGAAGATCGTCTAAAGCATAGTCGGCTAAAATCGGAGATATTTTTGAACCCATAGGTGTGCCAAATATTTGTTTATAAAATTTGTTTTCGAAAACGAAATAAGTAGAATCAAAAATGAAATCTAATAATTTGAAAAAAGTTGATTTGTCTAAATTACAAAAGTTTTTCACAAATACCCACTTTTTTTCGATACAATTTTTAACAGTTGCGAGAGGTAAATTTGTAAATAAGGAAACCACATCCAAGCTGATGATGACATAATTAAATGGTAGTTGATATTCATTAATGAATTCACTGAATGAAAAAGAGTCTCTGATGAAATAGGGATTATTATCAGTTTCATAAGCCTGTGTAAGTATATTGGTTAAAAAACTAGCCAATCTACTGTTAGGGGCATCAATAGATGCTACTATTGGTCTCATTGCTAAATTCGGTTTGTGAATTTTGGGAAGTGAATAGAAACGGGGTGCTACGGAATTGTAAATCGTAAGTGATTTAGCTGTAGGAATATCGATATTCTCAGAATTTTTTAAATTAGAAACCCATTTGTTTGCTTTCTGTTGTAGTGTGCAAGTTGGATCAGATTTGATTTCAGTGTAATATTTCTTATCATCAAGTAGTGTTTGACATTTATCAATGTAATCTTTTTTATACATAACTACAGATACATTACCTTTGTCACTATTTATCAAAATGATTTCTGGATGATCTTTCATATATTTATTGGATTTATAGAGTAATTCATTAAAAACGTGTTTGTTGTTATGATTTTTATGGACAAAGTTTGTTATTATGTTGGTGAATTGAGATCTGAATAAATTCCTCTTCACTGAATCAACACTTTCTATAATAAATTCGAGATCAGCTAATAAAAATGGGATATGAATATGATCAGTACTTGGAGAGATACTGAACTTTGGACCCAGTGAAAGAAAATTTTGAATATCAGGTGGTATAACAACATCAGTCAAGTTTTTTAACCACTTTTGTTGGAATTTAATTTTGAGAAATTTATTATTTTTCAACTCAGTGATTTTATTGATATTGGTTTGTTTGATTTTATGGAAGAGTCGGTTGTATTTGATAATGAGAATCCGTTCGAATTCGATAATAAGATAATGTGGTAAAGATGATAATAACGAATCTTTGATTTTCCCAAACTCCTCTTCATTTTTTGATATATCACATATTGTGATTTGAATTTCTAAACTCAAAAGTTTTCGCCTCAATTTAAGATTAAAGTTATTAATCTGGTGTCCAGTTCTCCCTTCTTGGTGGTTAATTAAACTTGTAACATTTCGTAGTCCATTTGAAATATGTTTAGGAAATAAGTCCATTTGTCTGCATTTCAACAAAAATATTCTTCTGTTCCGTAATGATGCCAATTTGGTGTTCGTTTTAGCCCAGCGTTTGAAAAGACTTACGCTAGTCGCTCCATATTGTCGATGGATATCCTGGTAAAACCCCATCCTTGTAATAGAATAACGATTTAGTGACTGGTTCGAGTATAGGTCTTGCTGTAGTATATATATATATATATATATATATATATATATATATATATATATATATATATATATATATATATATATATATATATATATATATATACAGTTCTTGAGAATGAATTCAGAATGGAATTCGAAACGTCGAAAAAATCAGAAGATACCTAACGGATAAAAACCCAGAAAAATTCATCTTGCATATCGAAGATCCGTGAAAACATCGATTTCTACATAATACCTGGATGGGCAGGATACAACCTTAGAGAGCGGCTGACGATATAATCATCAATAATATCGGACCTAGTCGGATAATAACTGGAGAGAATTATTATAAATACCAGTTTCCATGGAGAACAGACAATTGAAGTCTTTGCTTACTCTTGCTTGGTTACTTCGTAAGGGGAGTGATTGACCATGACGGTATGGACAGATATTCGTCTCACAGTTCTTGAGAATGAATTCAAAATGGAATTCGAAACGTCGAACAAATCAGAAGATACCTAACGGATAAAAACCCAGAAAAATTCATCTTATATATATATATATATATATATATATATATATATATATATATATATATAAAAGAAGTAGATGGTTTCACAGATCTTTGTTTATGCAACATGTTAACATATTATTTCGAGTTTATCTGTTGGTTTGTCGGTATTGACTTTCGACGTTTCGCCAATATCTCAGTTGGCATTTTCAAGAATGTTACTGCTGCTTGGTGCTAGCAAATGTTATTCGAAAAACTTCTGCCAGTCAAAAAAATTATTTTTTCAAATTCATGAAAATACCAACCAAGATATTGGCGACACATCGAAACTCAATACCGACAAACCAACTGATAAACTTCTAGAATAACAACTTCTCATATGTATATATATATATATATATATATATATATATATATATACAGTGTGTCCCTAGACCAGTGGGACAGTTGAATATTTCTTGAACCAATAGAAATTGCAAAGCAACATCAGACGTAATCATGTGATTGATTGAGGAACTCAGCTAGGGCTCGATTAACCACTTTAGCGTGATTGAAAAACCGGTCCTTCAGATGTCTCATGAGGGATAGCGAGCAATTATGTATAATTGCCAGTTTGAACCTAATTGTCAGTTCAAACTGACAATTCTGTATGATTGCCAATTTGCACTGGCAATTGTATAATTATCAGTCAAAACTGACAATTATAATATTTTTTTGCATGCCCGTTCAGCGGTTTCGTAGATCACTCCCCTGCAAAAAAAGGGGATCATTCGTTTACATTTCAGGATTAATAAACTCATCAATAAAACATCAAGTTCACGTTATTGATTCATCTCTTAAGCAAATATCAGTCATTGTAGTTCTACCATAATTCTATGTACCTGAAGATGCAGAACAGATGTGATATTCCACATTTATAATTGCCTCATCAATAACAAACTGGTATGACACATCATTGATATTATGTTCGTCAATTATTATGCAGTAGTCAATATGCGTATATTGTCGGCAGAGCGCATAGTACAGCCACAGTCTAAGCTACTCGACAATCGAATTCAAGAATAAGAATCAAATCCCTGCTTCTATTAACACCTGAACATAACTGATATAATGGACACCTTCTTCTTGTGGAATATGATCCAGTCTATTTATGCAAAGAATTTTTTAGATCTCTGAATGACTTATACTGCAACATTTAGGATAATCTCTCATCTGGGTACCTACCTTTTCAATTTTCCAAGTTTCATTTCGACACTAAAATACTATACGGGCTATCTTCAAATACAGTGTTTACTATTTCATGTACACAAGGCAAAATGTCGGACTCAGCCATGTCGAGCCAATATCGGGGTTATTATTCACAGCGATATCATCTGTTAATTAAAAGGAACAACAAAGATATGCAACGCAAAACTTCTGAGCAAGTAAGAAATACCAATAATATGAACCCATATCGAGGGGAAAACATCTTCTTTCAATCTTGTACACCTAAAAATTTTAAGTCATTTAAGTCATCGTTTTAAGTCTTTGAGTCATGCGTTTGAGTCTTTAAGTCATGCCTTTAAGTCTTCAAGTCATGCGTTTAAGTCTTCAAGTCTTTGAAAGATTTTAAATCTTGTACAGACTTTAGCTAGTTGTTTCCCCCTCGACCCATATACCTTTTGAAACTCCGGCAACGTAGGCAGTGTGTCGGTGATATTGATGTCGGGTAGTGTAATTCCCAATTTCGAATTCGATATATTCCTCGTCTGCATAAGAATTGATGATCAAACTTTCGTCAAAACAAACTGAAATCACCAATACCACTACAACGGCAACCGCGACACGTGTTAAGCTTTACCATTACTTCTGAAAAAAGGAATAACGATTGTTTGCCAGTTTCAATTGAGCTGGTGGAATTCTCGCCAACTAATAGGACGTTTTTCATTTGGAAGGAATGTTTTTGATTAACGCAGTTACGTTTTGGGGTTAATTATAATCTTGTCCTTTTACACTGGTATAGGTTCGAATATTTATTCTTGATTTTTTCAGATTCTGGTAGGTTAACAACCCAAAAACACTACTAATAAAATAATTATTTATATTATATCAACATCAATTTTTCTACTTGTGATACAACTATATTGAACCAATTTGAAATCAGGATTCAGTCAATATAATGTGCTACATCAGGTAGGAAACAGGAATCCTGATCATTCATTGAGAAATAATTGAATGAACAAAAATTCAGATAACTGATGGAAATGACGATATTTGGTGAAGATCCATAGTATGTAGTCAAGAAACATTTCATTGTGTGATTAAACTACACACTTCCAAAAATTGCTACTCGTGTTTCAATATACAGTAATAGCTCCTTCTATATTGCAAACGAATTTTACCCAAAGACTATTATAACAACGGACAATTGAAAACTGCGAAATAAAGGCAGAGAATCAGTTTGCTAGCACTTATCTGTGCTCCAATATCAATTTATGCTCAGAACGGTTTTTACTTGCCATTTCCACCGGAAAAACAATCCGGCTTTCACTGTCCAACCATGCAAAATCGATGGGGAGACGTTAAGCAATATTTTGACGCTTTTTGGGAACACTTCTTCCGCATTCATTTAGTTTACGAATTCTTGTTATGTGAACTTTTGTAAATTACGTGTACGTTCGAAAAACATATGATATAACGAAAGCACATATGTACATGTCGTTATCGGTGGATTGTATTGTTAATTCTAATATCGATACGAGAGCATTAAAGTTACTTGTTGGTTGGAAGTCTCCTCTTGTATGGCTGCTCGGGCATTTTTCAAGAGCTCCTTGGAATTCGCAGAAGGGACAAATAGCGGTATATTGAGAAATCAGCTAACGGACTGATAATATCGTGTCAAACGGTGCGCTTTGAAATCAATTAATTAACCACTGTTCCTTCTCTCAGTTATTCACAAAAAACTCTTAAGCAAAAACATTCAATGCTCAGTGTTGCGATAAAATACATCGAACTTGAAATGTTGCCAGTTTTCTGAACATTACGCTTCAGGCTCGTGAATTAAGCCGTTGGTAATGGTCGTTATTGTTGAAAATATTGAGTCGATACACAGAAAATTATCATTATCGGAAAGGGAAACAATCTGATATAGTTTGACGAACTGACATCATACGAATTACTGAACTCGGTGACTCATCTTCATCAAGGTTAATGAGCTGACATCAATTCACATTTTTCAAATATATGGTTATTACTAATTCGGACATTCATATAGTTATTCGAAAAATAGCGTTTTGCGAAAATTAACTGTACGATACGATAAAATACAGGGTTCGAGAGATGCTTGCCAAATACTTGTGGGAACGAGACGCGTCTTGTCTTGCCGCTTTGATTTCAGCCTCCAACTTGTGGGTGCCGCTCATGCCTTCTGGACAAATGGAGGAGTCTCGACGAAAAAGGATCTGAACAGAACAGAATTATACTCCAGATGTTAGCCTCTTGGGATCATCACGATCCTCCACATGTATTCGGTTCTTCTTTCGACTGGGAGGCTTCACTTTGTGTAGCGTTCTTCAAGTTCCGATATTCTGAGTCCTCGTCATTCGTTTGAATCCAAGCTTTCGGAAATTTTATTTATCATTGCCATCATCAGGGAAGAATGCCTAATGAGATGTTAATATACAATATATACACATAGAGGTATATTACAAAATCCAATTATGGTGAAGGACTTGAACAAAATTCGTAAAATCTTGTTAAATTTTGAAAATTATTCAAATAATGTCATAATGTGACATCAACACATGCAACTTGTTATGTGATATGATATCAATATATCCGACCGCGGAAGCCTATATATATATTATATAGTGTGTCCCTAGACCAGTGGGACAGTTGAATATCTCTCGAACCAATAGGAAATTTCAAAATATTATAACTTCACATTATATCGCATCATGAGAGCTAACTTCAGGAATAACTATTTTTTATACGAGGGGCGCAAGAAAGGCTCACAAAATCGAAAATCAATTTTTTCAAATGGAACACCCCATATATTTCAGTATATCTGAATTCTCATTCCTTTAGGCAAATTATTGGTTTTTTATTTTTGGAAATCCGACAAGGCGTCGCTAAGTTATACCAGTGGTTCATGAAATGCTGACATTGTTTTAGACAAACCCTTTATTCATCCTACAAAGAATTTCTGGAATCATTCAAGACTGTTGGTAGTTGGTAGCAAATTCTATAATATGGAATACACATCTTCTTGGAGAATTATACAGGGTGGTCAGAAATATTATATGATTTTCACGAAATTCAAACTTTCTTCACATCAATTTTTCAAATAGTGCACCCAACAATATGAATTATTTCATAGCCCATCGGTGATTTGATTGCTTATGGTCAATGTTTGTGAAAGAGACATATGAATTTCATCATCAGAAAATGCAAAAAAAATCATCAAACTACGTATTCTAGTGTAATTAACTACATAAGAGTCCCTACAAGAAACTATATATATATATATATATATATATATATATACAGTGTGTCCCTAGACCAGTGGGACAGTTGAATATTTCTTGAACCAATAGAAATTTCCAAAATATTATGAGTTCACATTATAACGCATTATGAGAGCTAACTTCAGGAATAACTATTTTTTATACGAGGGGCGCAAGAAAGGCTCACAAAATCGAAAATCATTTTTTTCAAATGGAACACCCCATATATTTCAATATATCTAAACTTTCATTCCTTTAGGCAAATTATTGGTTTTTTATTTTTGAAAATCCGACAAGGCGTTGCCAAGTTATACCAGTGGTTCATGAAATGCAGACATTGTTTAAGACAAACTCATTATTCATCCTACGAAGAATTTCTTGAATCATTCAAGACTGTTGGTAGTTGGTTGCATATTCTATAATATGGAATACTCATCTTCTACGAGAGTTATACAGGGTGATCAGAAATATTATATGATTTTCACGAAATTCAACTTTTCTTCACATCAATTTTTCAAATAGTGCACCCTACAATATGAATTATTTTATAGCCCATTGATGATTTGATGGCTTATTGGTGCGGTTTCAGACTTCTACTGGAGATTATCGTGCCTAGATATTCGTAAAGAAGGTAGTTTCTTGTAGGGACTCTTATGTAGTTAATTACACTAGAATACGTAGTTTGATGATTTTTTTTGCATTTTCTGATGATGAAATTCATATGTCTCTTTCACAAACATTGACCATAAGCAATCAAATCACCGATGGGCTATGAAATAATTCATATTGTAGGGTGCACTATTTGAAAAATTGATGTGAAGAAAGTTTGAATTTCGTGAAAATCATATAATATTTCTGACCACCCTGTATAATTCTCCAAGAAGATGTGTATTCCATATTATAGAATATGCTACCAACTACCAACAGTCTTGAATGATTCCAGAAATTCTTTGTAGGATGAATAAAGGGTTTGTCTAAGACAATGTCAGCATTTCATGAACCACTGGTATAACTTAGCGACGCCTTGTCGGATTTCCAAAAATAAAAAACCAATAATTTGCCTAAAGGAATGAGAGTTCAGATATATTGAAATATATGGGGTGTTCCATTGTAAAAAATTGATTTTCGATTTTGTGAGCCTTTCTTGCGCCCCTCGTATAAAAAATAATTATTCCTGAAGTTAGCTCTCATGATGCGATATAATGCGAAGTTATAATATTTTGAGATTTCCTATTGGTTCAAGAGATATCCAACTGTCCAACTGGTCTAGGGACACACTATATAATATATATAGGCGTCCGCGGTCGGATATATTGATATCATATCACATAACAAGTTGCATGTGTTGATGTCACATTATGACATTATTTGAATAATTTTCAAAATTTAACAAGATTTTACGAATTTTGTTCAAGTCCTTCACCATAATTGGATTTTGTAATATACCTCTATGTGTATATATTGTATATTAACATCTCATTAGGCATTCTTCCCTGATGATGGCAATGATAAATAAAATTTCCGAAAGCTTGGATTCAAACGAATGACGAGGACTCAGAATATCGGAACTTGAAGAACGCTACACAAAGTGAAGCCTCCCAGTCGAAAGAAGAACCGAATACATGTGGAGGATCGTGATGATCCCAAGAGGCTAACATCTGGAGTATAATTCTGTTCTGTTCAGATCCTTTTTCGTCGAGACTCCTCCATTTGTCCAGAAGGCATGAGCGGCACCCACAAGTTGGAGGCTGAAATCAAAGCGGCAAGACAAGACGCGTCTCGTTCCCACAAGTATTTGGCAAGCATCTCTCGAACCCTGTATTTTATCGTATCGTACAGTTAATTTTCGCAAAACGCTATTTTTCGAATAACTATATGAATGTCCGAATTAGTAATAACCATATATTTGAAAAATGTGAATTGATGTCAGCTCATTAACCTTGATGAAGATGAGTCACCGAGTTCAGTAATTCGTATGATGTCAGTTCGTCAAACTATATCAGATTGTTTCCCTTTCCGATAATGATAATTTTCTGTGTATCGACTCAATATTTTCAACAATAACGACCATTACCAACGGCGTAATTCACGAGCCTGACGCGTAATGTTCAGAAAACTGGCAACATTTCAAGTTCGATGTATTTTATCGCAACACTGAGCATTGAATGTTTTTGCTTAAGAGTTTTTTGTGAATAACTGAGAGAAGGAACAGTGGTTAATTAATTGATTTCAAAGCGCACCGTTTGACACGATATAATCAGTCCGTTAGCTGATTTCTCAATATACCGCTATTTGTCCCTTCTGCGAATTCCAAGGAGCTCTTGAAAAATGCCCGAGCAGCCATACAAGAGGAGACTTCCAACCAACAAGTAACTTTAATGCTCTCGTATCGATATTAGAATTAACAATACAATCCACCGATAACGACATGTACATATGTGCTTTCGTTATATCATATGTTTTTCGAACGTACACGTAATTTACAAAAGTTCACATAACAAGAATTCGTAAACTAAATGAATGCGGAAGAAGTGTTCCCAAAAAGCGTCAAAATATTGCTTAACGTCTCCCCATCGATTTTGCATGGTTGGACAGTGAAAGCCGGATTGTTTTTCCGGTGGAAATGGCAAGTAAAAACCGTTCTGAGCATAAATTGATATTGGAGCACAGATAAGTGCTAGCAAACTGATTCTCTGCCTTTATTTCGCAGTTTTCAATTGTCCGTTGTTATAATAGTCTTTGGGTAAAATTCGTTTTCAATATAGAAGGAGCTATTACTGTATATTGAAACACGAGTAGCAATTTTTGGAAGTGTGTAGTTTAATCACACAATGAAATGTTTCTTGACTACATACTATGGATCTTCACCAAATATCGTCATTTCCATCAGTTATCTGAATTTTTGTTCATTCAATTATTTCTCGATGAATGATCAGGATTCCTGTTTCCTACCTGATGTAGCACATTATATTGACTGAATCCTGATTTCAAATTGGTTCAATATAGTTGTATCACAAGTAGAAAAATTGATGTTGATATAATATAAATAATTATTTTATTAGTAGTGTTTTTGGGTTGTTAACCTACCAGAATCTGAAAAAATCAAGAATAAATATTCGAACCTATACCAGTGTAAAAGGACAGGATTATAATTAACCCCAAAACGTAACTGCGTTAATCAAAAACATTCCTTCCAAATGAAAAACGTCCTATTAGTTGGCGAGAATTCCACCAGCTCAATTGAAACTGGCAAACAATCGTTATTCCTTTTTTCAGAAGTAATGGTAAAGCTTAATACGTGTCGCGGTTGCCGTTGTAGTGGTATTGGTGATTTCAGTTTGTTTTGACGAAAGTTTGATCATCAATGCAGACGAGGAATATATCGAATTCGAAATTGGGAATTACACTACCCGACATCAATATCACCGACACACTGCCTACGTTGCCGGAGTTTCAAAAGGTATATGGGTCGAGGGGGAAACAACTAGCTAAAGTCTACAAGATTTAAAATCTTTCAAAGACTTGAAGACTTAAACGCATGACTTGAAGACTTGAAGGCATGACTTAAAGACTCAAACGCATGACTTAAAGACTTAAAACGATGATTGAAAGAAGATGTTTCCCCCTCGATATGGGTTCATATTATTGGTATCTCTTACTTGCTCAGAAGTTTTGCGTTGCATATTATTGTTTATTGTTCCTTTCAATTAACAGATGATATCGCTGTGAATAATGACCCCGATATTGGTTTCGACATGGCTGAGTCCGACATTTTGCCTTGTGTACATGAAATAGTAAACACTGTATTTGAAGATAGCCCGTATAGTATTTTAGTGTCGAAATGAAACTTGGAAAATTGAAAAGGTAGGTACCCAGATGAGAGATTATCCTAAATGTTGCAGTATAAGTCATTCAGAGATCTAAAAAATTCTTTGCATAAATAGACTGGATCATATTCCACAAGAAGAAGGTGTCCATTATATCAGTTATGTTCAGGTGTTAATAGAAGCAGGGATTTGATTCTTATTCTTGAATTCGATTGTTGAGTAGCTTAGACTGTGGCTGTACTATACGCTGTGCCGACAATATACGCATATTGACTAGTGCATAATAATTGACGAACATAAAATCAATGATGTGTCATACCAGTTTGTTATTGATGAGGCAATTATAATTGTGGAATATCACATCTGTTCTGCATCTTCAGGTACATAGAATTATGGTGGAACTACAATGACTGATATTTGCTCAAGAGATGAATCAATAACGTGAACTTGATGTTTTATTAATGAGTTTATTAATCCTGAAATGTAAACGAATGATCCCCTTTTTTTGCAGGGGAGTGATCTACGAAACCGCTGAACGGGCATGCAAAAAAATATTATAATTGCCAGTTTTGACTGATAATTATACAATTGCCAGTGCAAATTGGCAATCATACAGAATTGTCAGTTTGAACTGACAATTAGGTTCAAACTGGCAATTATACATAATTGCTCGTTATCCCTCATGAGACATCTGAAGAACCGGTTTTTCAATCACGCTAAAGTGGTTAATCGAGCCCTAGCTGGGTTCCTCAATCAATCACATGATTATGTCTGATGTTGCTTTGTACGTACATCGGAAAATGGCGCGAGTCCATTCCAGTTACTTCAGCTTCAGTACACTGGTGGTGCAGCTGGCAACTCGCACTAGCAGACAACACAACCAAATAAAGAAGAAGAATTGTTCTGTGTGAGTAAACATAACACATAACCATCGGCTTATGTTCGAAGTTCACTTGTAGATCGGACAGGGAAACAGTTTACTTACCTATAATTGATAAATTTCTGTGGCATACGAGCAAGTGTAACCAAATTTTTCCTAGCACATCGGAGTCATATATTGATAAGCTGGCCATAGGAAAGATTTGGTGAGCATTTGGAAACACAGTGACAACTGCCAATACTACCGGAACTGAAAACACATTGGCTGCGACTAACAACTTCACCTTGCTTGAAGTCGCTTCAAAATATTTCACTTTTCACCATGCAAAACTGTCATATATTATGCAGCGGCTTCAAGAACTGTAAGCTGTTTTACGCATCCAATGAAGTGATCCTGATTGGTTGGTTATTGGCTGAGTGCGTCATTCAAATCCTAACATACTTATAAATTGTTTTTTAGAAAACCTTCGAATTGATAGTGATTCATTATTCCCCAGAAGGATTGTATATTATTCACTTCACCAATGTATGATTGGGTTTCATCTCAATTCTATAGTGCGTAATTAGCTCATTCTACAAACATTTCGCACTGATTGGTTTCGAATTTGCTTACATAGGTATATGACGCATTCGTCCTATATTACTTTACCGAATCCAAAGTTATTTCGCTAAATCAGAATTTGAATAATCTGATATCCTTGAGGCCCGTCCAGAACAAAATTGAAGTTCTGGAACTGTTTGCGAACTGTTTGAGAGCTGCAAGCGAGCTAGGCATCCACACCATTTTGTGAAGTTAGCCTACTGCTCTGGAACTGTTCGCTGGCTCCTTTCCACACCAAGTTCGAGAACGATTCGCGAGCTTGGTCTGGACGCTGCTTCATATACAGTTTCACAATGGCTGCGTCCAATAACTTACAGCCGCTTGGAGCGCTTAACAAAATTTGTGAGAACAAAGAAATAAGTGTCACTCACCTTGTAATAAGAATGCTGGAAATATTAGCAGCAATGACCACATTTTCTTCGTTCAATATGCACTTCAAACAACGAGACTTACGAACACAACAGTTTTGGAGAAACAATCCAGAGACACTTTATGTAGTGAATCCGAAGCACTTCTATTTACGCCGACTGCTTCTTAAAGTTCGGAGTATCTGGGTGGAAAATTTGGCACATTTTGCAGAGAACGCTTCAGCCTCGATATCAAGTGTTTTTGCTCCAACCTGTGAATAAAAAAAGTTGTTGACCTCAATTTCATAAATATTTTGATTCCGTACACAAAAATGATTCAGTCTAGTTGATTCAGACTTCATCGCTTGTTCCACAAACATCTTTTGAACCCAAAGTTTGTAACACAACTATGTTATTTGATCCGTTGAAACGTCATCTCAGTGGCAACTTCATTTATTAGCCTATGTTTCATTTCCGAATAGTGTTACTAGTCCAGTCTATGACCATTTTTCCGTGTATTTATCCCATACAGCACCGATTCGCATGAAAATTTGGATTCAGGATCTATATACACTCGTTTTCAAAATCTACCCTGTGCCGAGGGTTGCTTTCTCCCTGGGGGTGCATGCCACCCCTTCTTGGGGGTGAAAAAATTTTCATTGGAAATAAGTGCGGAAATCAATAGATTGACTAATTCTAAGCACTTTTTGTACAATGAAGTTTTTTCTGAAAAGCAATACTTTTCGACTTATTCACGAGTGAAATTGTCGGTTTTCAGTCAAAAAAAAACACGTTTTCCGATTCTTTTTCACGAATAACTGGAAAATAATGCATCTAATCGAAAAACCTGTGGAGAGCAAAATTATAGCTTTCGAGAAAACAAAGGCGATTGTTTATTTGTGATGTATGCAAACCCACTACAAACTGAATAATTGCTTTTTGAATGTCGATTGGTATTTTCAAACGCCAAAATGGAAAGTTTCTACGTACAATAATCTAAAACCAATGCATTTTTCGGGAAAAACTAGTAGAACCTTTTTTGAAGTCATTCAAAACTCCTTCATTTTGGTTATTTATAAAAGTTTCTAGCATCAAAACTGACCGAGGTATGAAGGAAATAATATTGAATCCTATTTTTATCCATGAAAAAAAATTGTGAATAACTCATCCTCTCTTTCCTCCCCCCCTTTGGAAAAAATCGTTGCCTAGTGGAACTATCTGTATATACATATATAATATACATATAGTTCCACTAGGCCTGAAATATAGTTACTATGTGTATTCTTCAATATACTAATGTACATACTCTAATTTTTACAAAAATTGTTTTTGTTTTTTTCCCATAACTCGCTTAGTCTTCAAGCAATCAAATCCACCAAAAAAGTATTTTGTAGCTTTTTTCAAGAGCTATAAGCTCATTCACATTATTTTTTGTATCAGATTATATTTTTGAAAAGGTTCATGCTGAAAGGGCTCAAAAAAGGTACTTTGCGCGAACCCTCACAATATTTAACTGGCCATATCTTACTCTATTTTCACCCTGTAGAGAAAAATTAAACACCGAAATGTTCGAAGAAGAATAGCCTTCAATTTTGTACTCTAGGAAATTTTGCATGTGATCAATACTTTTCGAGTTATTTCGAAGAAATGGTGATTTTTCGCTGAATCACGTATATGATTTTTTCTCTTCAATCTCAATTTTTTCCGAAAATATGTACTTTCAATTGATGAAAAACTCAGAACTTATCATACGGACATGAATGAAGTGAATTATGGAGTAACAACGATTTTTTTCAAAGGGGGGAGAAGAGAGGATGAGTTATTCACAATTTTGTTTCAACGAAAAAATTGGATTTAATATTATTTCCTTCATACCTCGGTCAGTTTTGATGCTAGAAACTTTTATAAATTACAAAAATAAAGGATTTTTGAAGGACTTCAGAGAAGGTCCAATTAGTTTTTCCCGAAAAATGCATTGGTTTCTGGTTATTGTACGTAGATGCTTTCCATTTTGGCGTTTGAAAATACCAATCATCTTTCAACAAGCAATTATTCAGTTTGCAGTGGATTTACATACATCACAAATAAACAATCGCCTTTGTTTCTTCGAAAGCTATAATTTTGCTTTCCACAGGTTTTTCGATTAGATGCATTATTTTCCAGTTATTCGCGAAAAAGGATCTGAAAATGTGTTTTTTTTTTGTCTGAAAACCGACAATTTCACTCGTGAATAAGTCGAAAAGTATTGCTTTTCAGAAAAAACTTTATTGAACAAAAAGTGCTTAAAATTAGTCAATCTATTGATTTCCTCACTTATTTCCAATAAAAAAATTTTCACCCCCAAGAAAGGGTGGCATCCACCCCCAGGGAGAAAGCAACCCTCGGCATGGGGTAGATTTTGGAATAGAGGGTAAGTAGAACCCATATCCAAATTTTCATACGAATCGGTGCTGTATGGGATAAATACACAGTTTACACTTTTTTCACCGTCATAGACTGAAGTATACGTTCAAAATCAAAGAAGTGAGCTGTGAAGAAGTTGACGTTTGAACTGAAGTAATGAGAATTTTCCCAAGAATAAATTCAATCAATGTTTCTAAGAGAAGTAGGAGGTTGCCGCCCTATGGGTATATCATACGAAGGTATGGAAAACTACCAATAGATGGCATTGGGGAGGTCGTTTCCAAGCCATGTCTCTCCTTAAATTTGTTTTGCAGACGAAAGGCAAATCAAATCAGAGACAGAAGTGGTTTTCTGTCGATGTCGAGGATTATTCATACTTCAATTTTTTTTTATTCAAAGTTTCAAAGGTAAAAACTCCAATTGTTAACATTTTCATGAAGATTTGCGGTACATCGTCAAGTCGATGGAAAAAGTGAAGTAACATTGTAGATGGCGTCTCAGAAACGCTTCTAATGTATTCAGACAAGCATTTACTGACTATCCTATGTACTTTCTGCGTAAGAGCCAGAACAGCTCAAGCAGAGCGATGGGGGCTACATAAATCCAACTATTTTGTTCGACGAATATTCGTTTATAACACAGCTCCTCGTTTCGAAAAAAAATGTACCTCCTCACATCTTTCGAGAGCCTGAACACGAATGCGAAGCTTAAATGCGGCGCTCCCTTTTTTTTTCCAAGAATGTGCTTCTTCTGAGATTGGGAAATAGGCATAAACTGCCATCTTTTGTTCGAAAAGACGATCGAAGCACACACGTTTCTATCCACCAGGTGACATTTTCAAGTCATTTTAAATCAAACGATTTTTTTTTGGGTTTCATAGTGGAAAATGTTATAACTCAGTGAAAAGTGATGAAAATGGAATAATGTATACCGGACATCTGAAGAATGAAAACGGGTCTTTTTTCATGCGTGAAAGGTGGAATATGCCTTCCTTAAAAAATTGAGAGGCCAAAACTTCAAAACGAAGAAAATACGCTGGCTGCATTCTGACTCCGGATTCGTGTTGGGGCTATCAAATTAAAACAACGATGAGTATTCTGTTTTCCAAATGAGGTTCTGCCTGAAACGGATATTTACTTCATTTCTTGATTCATTAGCCCTTTTCACTATAAAACATGAATTTGAATTCTCAATGCGGTTTAGTGGTTAGAATAAAGAAAAGGACATGCATCCCGAAGCAATGATTCGAAATAGAGTGTGGAAGAAGATGGAATTATTTGAGTGTGGCACCTGACAAATAAAAATAAATGTTTGTGATCTGATCGTGGAAAGTTGCCAGAATATGCCCTATTTCGAACTCTGTCGGCCTTTGGAATAAAGGGGGAGCGCCGCGATTTGAATTCGGATTCGTGTTCAATGACTCAAAAGATATAAGATGGTACTGAGTACTTTTTGTGCTGTGCGATAAACAAAATTTTAACTTTCGTTCCCTTATCCATCGTCAATTCAAAGCGAATGTCATCGAAGCTCAATCGATTTAACTTAAGCGTTAGCAATAGTGAACTGCCTGCTCCTTAGTGATAAACTAACTCAATTTCAAGACGATGATAATACTCCAGTCTATGACGGTGGAAAAAGTGTAAACTGTGTATTTATCCCATACAGCACGGATTCATATGAAAATTTGGATATAGGTTCTACTTACCCTCTATTTCAAAATCTTCCCTGTGCCGAGGGTTACTTTTTTGGAGGGGGGTAAAAACCACCCCTATTCGAAAAAAAATCAAAATTTTAGATTGGAGCATGTAATAAACTGAAATCATCTTTATATCAGTAAAATCAATCAATTGATAATTTTTAATATAATTTATGATTCAGTAATCAGCGTCAGCCCTTAACCCCCCCCTTATGACAGAATATCATCAGAAAATAATAATTAGGTAACATGTTATTTGGCAGTTATTCAACTTATTCAGTATCTATTTGCATTTAATTTGAGATTTAGCTTCTTTCTACCATCTACTTCAAAGTCCTGGCGTCGATTGGAATCATCTTCGAATGTATTTGAAATATTTTTCAACAAAATTTATTTAATAAAACATTTAGACTTTTCAATAGATATATATATATATATATATATATATATATATATATATATATATATATATATATATACATATATATATAGTAGAATGGTAGTCTTTGCTGACTAGTCAGGATACAAGGGGAGAGATATTGGGTGAAGCAGCAAGCTTCAAGAGTACACTTTTTGCTTGCTGCTTCACCCAATATCTCTCCCTCTCTCTCTCTCTCTCTATATATATATATATATATATATATACATATAGTTTCACTAGGCCTAAAATATAGTTACTATGTGTATTCTTCAATATACTAATGTACATACTCTGATTTCTACCAACAATCAAATCCATCTGAAGAGTATTTTGTAGCTTTTTTCAAGAGCTATAAGCTCATTCACATGATTTTTTGTTTCAGATTATATTTTTGAAAAGGTTCATGCTGAAAAGGCTCAAAAAAGGTACCTTGCGCGAACCCTCACAGTATATAACTGGCCATATCTTACTCTATTTTCATCCTGCAGAAAAAAAATTGAACACCAAAATTTTCAGAGGAGACCAATCTTCAATTTTGTACTCTGGAAAATTTTGCATGTAATCGATACTTTTCGAGTTATTTCGAAGAAATGGTGATTTTTTGCTGTATTACGTATATGGTTTTTTCTCTTCAATTTCAATTTTTTTCAAAACTACGTACTTTCAATCGATAAAAAACTCAGACCTCATTATAAGAACATGAATGAAGTGAATTATGCAGTAACAACGATTGTTTTCAAAGGGGGGGGGGAAGAGAGAATGAGCTATTTACAATTTTTTTTTCAACGAAAAAAAGTATTCAACATTATTTCCTTCATACCTCGCTTTGGATGCTAGAAACTTTTATGAATATAAAAAATGAAGGATTCTGAAGGACTTCAAAAAAGCTCCAATTAGTTTTTCCCAAAAAATGCATTGGTTTTTGGTTTTTGTACGTTAGGAACTTCAATTTTGGCGTTTGAAAATACCAATCAACTTTCAACAAGCAGTTATTCAGTTTGTAGTGGGTTTTGCATACATCACTAATAAACGATCGCCTTTGTTTTATCGAAAGCTATAATTTTGCTCTTCGCAGGTTTTTCCATTAGATGCATATTTTTCCAGTTATTCGCGAAAAATGATCTGAGAACGTGTTTTTTTTTTCCTGAAAACCGAGCTGAAAACCGAAAATTCCACTGGCGGATAAGTCGAAGAGTATTGATTTTAAGAAAAAACTTCATTGAACAAAAAATGCTTAGAATTAGGCAATCTATTGATTTCCGCACTTATTTCCAATAAAAAAAAATTCACCCCAAGAAGGGCTGGCACCCCCAGGGAGAAAGCAAACCCTCGGCACAGGGTAGATTTTGAAAAATAGGGTATGTAGATCCTGAATCCAAATTTTCATGCGAATCGGTGCTGTATGGGATAAATACACGGGAAAATGGTAATAGACTGGACTATAAGTCAAGTCTAATTTCAGGGGATATTTTTGAGGGTTGCTTTCTGTTTAATAATCACCTGTTCATGTTCGATGAATAATCATTTGGAGTAGGTAGTTGCAATCATTTACCCACAAAAAGGTATGAATATGAAGTTAGTCAACAAACAATAGTTATTTGTTGCAGTAGGCAGGCAGCAGAGTAGTGGATTGACTGCCGCGGCTGATAGTTCATAGCCGAACATAGTGAGGCTAGGAATTCAGCTAAGGCAGTCAGTCAATCTACTCTGCTTCCGAGTTGAACATATAATTTTTGAAGTCCCTACCTGCCTTGGCAGCAATAATACTATGAACGTATACATTTTCATAGCAATCAACCATTCCAACAATTGCGATTTCTATTAAATTTTGTTTTAATTCATCACTACAGAAAAAATAAAAAGATTGTGAGAATTGTAGTAATTTGCAAATACAATATCTAACATATACCATAATAAACAATCGGAGAAAAAAATATATGTACAACTTGGCAGCGAAGTAGATTGACTACCTTAATTGATTTCCTAGCTACGCTACGCTCGGCTATGAACTATCTATCAGCCGCGAAAGTGAATCTACTACTTTGCTGTCTAGTAAAACAAATGAATATTTACGTCAAATCCATCAAACCGCTATTTATGAATTGACAATCTCCAACTTTCATAAATTGGTGAGTATTTTGCAATGCTCAGAAAAAGCAATAATGACATCTCCAATATGGATGTAATATAATTATGAATAAAAAAATTGTCAGATAACGACAGGAAAATGAACTGAAGGAAGAATAAATTCATTAATGGCAACGTTTCCTTACTTCGCTCGAGAAATTTTCAAGTAGTGCACAATCTACTTGTTGCAAGTTGCAGGTTTCCTTTATCGAAAAACCACCTCTGCTGCAATGTGTGGTAATTAACTACTTTCAATATTCGAGCGATTCAGTATCAATTTTTGCTGTTGCACCAGAGCTCAGTTACCGAAACACGAAAATAAATAGACATACAGGGTGTCCCAAACTCGATGGCCTATTAGACCTGGAAAACGGGACATAGGATTATTTTGAAAATTTGGTTTCTTTGGAAATTAGTTCCGTTCTATCGTTCTTACATATTTTCAGCGCTGCAACGTTGCCACTTTTATTGAAAGGTAGCAACAACTTTGATATTTCAACTAGGACACGATATATATTATTGAATTTCTCGCTTTGTTATTGCTTTCCGATTATTTTTGTATGATACTTTCCCATACCTATCTCTAGTAGTTTTCGAAAAATTCATTGATTTCCTTATTTTTTGTGCGAAACATAGCTCCAATCAAATGCTTATTACTGCGGTATTTGGATTGGAAGACAGCTGAAATTTTGGTTGTAGTTTGACAATGCCCTGTATATTAGTTGTGTCTGAAGGAATTTTTTTCTCCATTGTACAGGGTCGTTCAAAATTTGTGATTTCACCGATACATACAAAAGTGGTGAAAAGAAAACTTGCATTTATCTCGGAAATCTGACTATTTAGGTATAGGAACATGCCACATCATTTGAAAGCAACCTCAATTGTCTTTCAGAATTTTCGATAATATACAGGATGTTCCTTTTGAAAAAATGCACTTTTTACCACTTTTGTATGTATCGGTAAAATCACAAATTTTGAACGACCCTGTATAATGAAGAAAAATTTTTCTCACACACAACTATTACACAGGGCATTGTCAAAATACATCCAAAATTTCAGTTGTCTTCGATCCAAATACCACAGTAATAAGCATTTGATTAAAGTTAGGTTTCGCACAAAAAATAAGAAAATCCTTGAATTTCTCGAAAACCACTAGAGATAGGTATAGAGAAGTATCATACAAAAATAATCGGAAAGCAATAAAAAATCTAGAAATGCAATAATATATAGGGTGTCTTATTTAAAATATCAAAGTTGTTGCTACTTGAGACAGAACGGTTCAGGTGTCGGGTTAGCAAGAGAATGAGCGGAATACAGCTTCCAAAATTGATTTAATTTGTAACAATCGCACTTTTCAAAACGTAGCACTAAAATAATGAAATCTTCGTTTACATCACCACATTCACAAATAATCTCCCTCTTACCTAAAATAATGAAACACCAGGTTCACGATAACTATTTTGATAAGTACCAAAACGATAACTTTGCAACCAAAAGGGTTGTTTCCATTGAGCGCTACGTAAATTTATCAGCAAACTTCAAATCAAATCCCGTTCTCCGTACAAACAAGTGTCAACGTTCACAAAAACTGTTTTCGTAAAAAGTACGGCCTGGCCGGCGAAAACACAAGGAATCATTCGGACATTTCACAGGGTAGGCCACTGGATACACCTTCATTTGTAAACCGGGTTGCATACCATACAAAGTCTAACGATAGTTGAAACTGGCATGAAGTGAAGGGAACGTAGGTAATTCTGCCTCAACTGCCTCCCCCAAGCTGTTTATACCGGAGGAAAAAAAATTGAAATTGAAGGTTAAACAGCTTCTGCGTTAGTGAAGTATCTCCGAAGATGACTCGCGTGAAACGTTCCACGCTCACGGTTGCTGTTAGGGTTTTCTAGAACGTAAGAAGCATGGCTTACTTGTTTTTTCACCCGGTATGGTCCTTCGAATAGAAGCAAGAACTTTTTGATTTCCGAATTTATTGCGGATGATCGCGTATTTGCGCGAAGCAAAACCAGGTCGCCCGGAACATAGTTTGTATACGGCCTTCCCGGGTTATTAATCGCCCTCCTAGCAGCCTTACCTTCGAGGGTTTCACGAGCGAGGAAAAGCTTTCGTTCGTGGTCGATGACGGGTGTGTCAGGTGGGCGTAGTCTTTCTGGTAACAATTTTAACCTTTGACCCCCAAACTGCAGTTCGTTTGAGGTAAACCCTGTCGATTCATGCACAACGTTGTTCAAATAATTGCCAAATTTGACCACTTCAAATGCCCACCGTGTATGCTTGTCATGACAGTATGCCCTAAATAGCCTTCCGAGTTCCTTCATTATCCGCTCTGATGGATTTGCCTCGGGGTGTCTAACAGAAGTAAATATGGCTTGGATATTGTATGTACTCAAAGTTTGCTTCCACCGGGGGGAAGAGAACTGGGTGCCCAAGTCGGATATTATTTTCTTCGGGATACCTATAGTTGGAAAATAGTCCACTGTCAGGCGATTCAAGCAAGACCGAGTAGTAGCTTTTTTAAGTGGTTAAAGCACGACAAACTTCGTGAAGAGGTCGAAGACAACCAAAATGTAACAGGCTCCTGCCCTACTGCGAGGGAGAGGGCCATACAGGTCCAGTGCAACCATTTCTAACTTCGAGGTTGATACGATCGGATGTTGAGCTGGTTTAGGTAATATTGTTGCCTTTGATTTTTGACAGACCTCGCACTTTTTAATATAAGACTTGATGTCTCTTGACATGTTTGTCCACCATACTTCCGACTTAAGAGCCAACCAACATTTGTATGAGCCAAAATGTCCTAGGGTAACATGATAGACCTCAATAAATTTGTCTTTCAGAACCGAAGGTACGCATAACAAACTGAGTTCGTCGTCACTCCTCCGATGATAAAGTATGTCATTGTATAGGATGAATTTTCCCTTTACGTCATTATCAACTGATATCTGTTCTCGGATACTATTAAGTTTATCATCTTCTATTTGATATTGCCGGATGTTTTTCAGAATTTTCTGAAAATCATTCGGGAGTTTCCACATATTGAGTAGGTGAAAACATTTATCTTGGGGTACGGGGAACCTAGTGCAGGCATACCGAGATAGCGAATCGGCCACGAAGTTGTCTCGCCCTGGAATGTGTTGGACAGTGAAATCGAACTCCTGCAATGCCAAAGCCCATCGCGTGATACGAGGAGAAAGTAGCCTACAGGTATTCAAGTAGGTTGCTGCCTTACTATCGGTGTATACCACGAAGGAATTTCCTAGGAGATATACTCGCCATTTGTTCAGGGCAAAAACTAATGCTAAAATCTCCTTCTCGGTACTACTGTAGCGGCGTTCACGGTCTAGTAGTAACCGGCTCGCCCAGGCTACCGCCTTGCGTTCACCTCTAACAAGTTGGTAAAGCTGGGCCGCAATACCAACATCGCAGGCGTCAGCCTCGACGTAAAAGGTTAATTTGGGATCAGGAAAATAAAGCATCGTCGCTGATTGCAATTCTTTTTTCAAATTCTCAAACGCTCCGTCTTGGGGAGGCCCCCATGACCAGGGTCTCTTTTTCCGCAGTAAAGAGGTGAGCGGCTCCGCCATGGCGGCAAACTTGGGACAGAATGACCTGTCATATTGGCAGAGACCCAAGAACTTTTGTATTTCATTAACGTTCCGAGGCTTTTTATAATCTTGAATGGCCTGAGTGCGGTTTGGGTCCGGTTTGAAACCATTCTCATCGAGTACATAACCTAAAAAATTTACTTTTTGACAGAAAAACTGACATTTTTTTAACTTCAGTGTGAGACCGGCTTCACGCAAACGGGCAAGAACCAATTCTATATGGGTAAGGTGATTTTCTAATGAGTCACTGATAATGAGCAGGTCATCCACATATGGTACTAAAAACTCAGAATACTCGGATCCGAAAATCGTATCGATGGCGCGCGTGAATGACGAAACGGCATTGGCGATCCCGAAAGGCATAACGTTAAAAAAGTAGCTTCGAGTACCAAATAAGAACCCCGTATATTTTTTACATTCTTCTCTAAGAGGGATCTGCCAATAGGAATTATTCAAATCTAGTAGGGTCTTATATTTGAATCCAGTCAGTGTCCGCATGATTTCTTCAACACGACGTGGTAGCTCATGATCTTTCTCGGTTATTGAGTTCAATCTCCGAGCATCTAGGCAAACGCGTACCGTGGCGTCCTTTTTCAGCGTTGTCATTAGTGGCGAAATGAACGGACTTGATCCACGAGATATCACCCCCCACTCTTCCATCTGATCAATAGTTTTTTGGACAGTTTTCCGGTGAGCAATGGGTATTGGATAAGGTTTAACAAAAAAACCTTTCTGATCAGTTACTTTGATTTCGTGTTCATACAGGTGAGTTAGTCCCGGCTTATTTGAAAATATAGATTTATGTTTTTGCAAAATTTTTTCAAATTTGTTTTTCACCCCTGTAGGTATATGGCAAGATTTCAACATGACGTCAAAATCGGGGTATAAGTTATCCTCCTGGGGATCACTTATCCTATAATTTCGGTTATTGTTTATAGTTCGAATGCTTACTGATTCGGGGGATCGAAATTCGTGAAACAACTTCAATTCGGGAATTGTTACCATCTCATTATGCCAGGAGATCAAAACTTTTTCGCTGACCAGGTCTAACCTGGCGCCAACTAATCTTAAAAAATCTATTCCCAGAATCACTGGATAAATCAGGCCTGATATCATAAGGAATTCATGAACAAATTGATATCTGGTTAAACTGAAAGTTAAATTAACTTGTAAGTTGACTTTTTTTTGTTTAGTTTTATAGGCCCCTGAAATGCGGACGCCAGTGCATGGAAATGTTGGTATGATATTATGAGAATCAGCGAGCTGGGACCAAACTGTATCAGAGAGAGCGCAAATTTGACTTCCCGTATCAATTAAAGCCGGAAAATTGAAATTATATATTTTTATTTCAATAATCGGTGATCGATCATTCGAAAGCGTATGGTTTAGGTCGCACTCGTCAGTCAACAAATCCTCACGTGGATTATTTTCAATTTTTTGGGCCTTATTCAAATTTCCAGTTACAGTTGGCCCTCCCTGTAACCAGTCTGAGCGTTTCCCGAGTCGTCGCTTTCCTCGGTATTAATCACGGATACGTTTTTTGTGTATTTTTCATTTTTATTAAAAAACTTTTTATTCTGAAGATGTTCTGAGTTTTTATTTTCGAGTCTATTCTGACTATAAGGGTTATTTTTGAAATTCGGTTGAGACGACGAGACAGAATTACCTTTGTTATGATAATAGATATCTGCACGCCTTAGGTGCGCCAGCGCCTCAGATAGTTTATCACATTGCAACAATAAAGCAGCTATATGAGGTGGCAAGGTTCTAGAAATTGTCGCCAACAACATCTTCTCTGGATATGGTGGCTCTAAGTGTTTTGACAATATTACGAAGTTGTTGAAGAAATCTACAAATAACTCCCCCTCTTTATAACATTTAGTCTCTAGCTTCGTTCTTGTCTCCCACTGAGAGTAATCATTCCAGTAATTTTCTAAGAAAGCTTTTTTGAATTCGGTATAACTTGAAAATGTATCGAGAAAGGCATCTGCCCAAATTCTGGCAGAGTTTTTCAGTAAATCAGATACAAAATATTTGAACTGTCTATATTCCATGTGTTCTACCCTGAAGCCATTTTGGAGTTGATCTAAAAAATCTACAGGGTGTATGCCGTCACCATCGAATATTGGAGGCATTTTAGTTGCAAAGTTATTATTATTACCACTAGCTACATTATTATTATGTGAATTGTTTTCCTGGCTAACATTTAAATTAATATTTTGCATTCGATTAATAACATTCGTCACCAAATGTGTTACAGCCTCCGGAGTGATAATAAAATTCTGGTTTCCCATCGATGGGTTATTTTGCATGTTATGTTCAGGCGGTGGAAAATAAGTTGGTGGAAGATTTCGCCGAGAGTTCTGTGGCATATGAAAATATCCGCCACTGTTTGCTGCCTTTGGTTGTACAACGGACTCTCGTCGGAAATTTTCTGAGAATTGAAAATTTCTGCAACTATTTGGGGCTTGTGGCTGTTCGACATGCTGTGGCGGAGGTGGAACCGAGAGAGAAAATGGAAAGCTCCTACCTTGTTCAACGCCGGTTACGGGTGTCGATCTACCTAGTTGTTCTTCCCTCAATTCTGCCAAACGGGTTTTCCTCCTAAGATTATACCCATTTTGTGCGAGCGGTGTTTGGTCTGGAATTGCCTGTTTTCCATTCATAATTTTTCAACTTGCTCCAAAAGTTAGGCGCCAAAAGATGAGACAGAACGGTTCAGGTGTCGGGTTAGCAAGAGAATGAGCGGAATACAGCTTCCAAAATTGATTTAATTTGTAACAATCGCACTTTTCAAAACGTAGCACTAAAATAATGAAATCTTCGTTTACATCACAACATTCACAAATAATCTCCCTCTTACCTAAAATAATGAAACACCAGGTTCACGATAACTATTTTGATAAGTACCAAAACGATAACTTTGCAACCAAAAGGGTTGTTTCCATTGAGCGCTACGTAAATTTATCAGCAAACTTCAAATCAAATCCCGTTCTCCGTACAAACAAGTGTCAACGTTCACAAAAACTGTTTTCGTAAAAAGTACGGCCTGGCCGGCGAAAACACAAGGAATCATTCGGACATTTCACAGGGTAGGCCACTGGATACACCTTCATTTGTAAACCGGGTTGCATACCATACAAAGTCTAACGATATTTGAAACTGGCATGAAGTGAAGGGAACGTAGGTAATTCTGCCTCATACTTTTCAATATAAGCGACAACGTCGCAGCGTTGAAAATATTTCTGATCGATAGAACAGAACCAATTACCCCAGAAATCAAATTTTCAAAATAATCCTATGTCCTGTTCTAGAAATGTCTAATAGGCCATCGAGTTTAGGCAACCTGTATATTCTATGCGTGTTTTTTAAACAGATTCAGCATCATCAGGTGACGAATTGACAGTGAGTATAAAAATTTCCGCAGTCCCAAAAACTTAAAGTAGCAATCTAACTCCTTGAGGTGCACGGGTTTCAATAATATCTATGAATTATTGGTGCCCAGATAAAAACTTGCATCCAGGATGCGATATGTATCTGTGTGTTACAGAAATGAATTATTTTCTGGTGGACAATAACATTTACAAAATACAAACCACTTTAAACTACCAGACCTAACCCATAACTTTTATGAAGCGTTAGTTAAAAATTGAACCAGCATAGTATAGATTCCATAAGCACTTGAAACTTCATGATTCATATTGGTTTCCCGTGAAAGTGAAATAAATTATTTAAAAGTGATACTGGATGGTACTTTCATCAGAACTGTGTGATATTGGGGGTGAAATTATTGAAAATCTGTCATAGAAAAGTTTCAGATATCAACAAGTTCAGGCCTTTCAAATCATTCATCAATATCCATTTTATCTTCGAATGATACAAATATATTGCGTTCCATTTTCAGAAATAACGTCGAAATATGAAGCGGTTTTTATGAATATATACCAAACGATTCGAAATTTATAATTGAAAGATAGTAGAACTGGAACTGAAGCTCAATAATTGAAGAGTTCAGTTCGTCATGAAGAAATAATGTATTTTTCTAATTGTTGATTGATAATTTGGCACCAAATTTGGCCATTACACTCTCAACTGATACTCGGTAAATCAAAAGTCGAAAATAATTCATCTCGGATGTTTCCAATGGAATCCCTCCTTTATATTTCATGTCTGGATTACACCCGAAAAAATGCTTTTTGAAAATATAGAGCAATCTGATAGTTCCAAAAATTTTACAAAATTAGCACACGAAATATTTCTGCAACACTTCAACCGACAATCCTGGATGACATGAATCCAAGTCATATTTTCCATTTATTCAAACTGCTATTCCTCTAATAAGTCTGATATAAAGTGAATCTACCCTACCACAATCCGAGTACGAATGAATTGGAGGGACATGAGCCTCGGAAATATTTCCCTCTCATGTTGGTGATGATTTTTCCTGTTATCAGTAATGGTTTTCGCGATGAACGATAAGATGGTTTTTTTCGCGTATATGGAAGTAGTTTAAATATTTTTTTGAATTCTGGATATTTTCAATTCTTCTACAGTTTATTCTCCATAATACTTTTTCAGTGATTGCACCCTGTGATATGATTACCGAGGAGAGCATGCCGAAATACCAACGTTGATAACAGTTTTTTGATATATCATGTAGGAGATTTCTGTACATTTTCTGAACTTTAAACATAATTAAGATACTATTTTTTCAAAATTTTCGGAAAATTCTGCCATATGGACCATTCCTTCTAGGTTGAGACATATTTAGAGGGGTCGCTGGCGTCATTATTCTACAAACCCCAGATGATTTCTGCCCTGATTATATGTTATGAATGAATGATTTTTTTCTGCATCTGCCCAGCTAGAATTTCTGCAATTATTTGGTACGCTTGTTTTTTTAGTTCGGAGAGAAGCGAGGGCATCATTCAAACAATGTGTCCTATAGTCAAGATCAAGGTTTCATTATTATTATCATCGTTGATTTTTTCATTCAATTTCAGCGTAATCGATAGCCAGGAAACTCATGGTCACATGGAATCAAATATCGTTAGGTGAAATCAATTCACCATGGTGTAGATGTCTAGCACTGAACTCAGCCTTATAGAATCATCGAAGTTATTTCTTTGAATCGATAAAATAGTAACAGAACATCGAAACTCAGATATATAATTCATCAAATTCCATCAATGATCTCGTTTCATCGAAAAGCTGTATTTTCGGCGATCAAATATGATTGAACCAATATGTCAATTCCACAGTGAACCGCTCTGTTTTCATGTAACGAACTGGTGTGTAATATAAAAACGAGTTCATCACGGCACAACGCTCACCCCATTCTCACTTTCCCTAAGCCTTCCCTTTTCCCATTAACTGTTGCGTTTCCATTAGGAATTGTTTGCTCATCACTTCTGATATCCCATGTTATTGAATATATTCATGATACATATTTTGAATATCGACTATGATGGGAGTTACACATGCAATCGACTTCGAATCCATTACGGATTTGATGTAAGTGCCAACGGCAATAAATCTAACTGCTATCGGATTGATATCGCTACGGTTGAAGATATCGCTTTCCCTCGTTCCAGATTGGGGTTCATTACCTCGTTTGTTTCTGGCAAATTGTCGGAAATCGATAGCTTAGGTAGTACGAATATAATGAGGGTGTATTCGTGAATTCCAGAAGTGGGTGTTATTCCTTTTTGTTTTGTTTTTCTCGACAATGAAACAACTGATACCAATTATTCTAGAACCAGACTGACAGGAGGGTATAGATAAGAATATATCAGCTGATTTGTTTTGCGAAAAATGTTTTCAAGTGGAAAAACAGTAGCTTATCACTCAGCCATTGTTTTGGGAAGAAATGTAATCAAAACCAACTTTTCGCAGTATTACTATTCCAACTCTGGGATTGACGAAAATTTATGGGCATACTGTTTGGAAATATACAGTTTCTTCAACTCTTCCAGATGATGGCTCATCGAGCTTCAAGCATTTACTGTTGGAGACAGACTGTGGAATATTGGTCCAAAAAGTTGTCACTGCTTTATGGTCAACCGGTACCGAAATGAGTCACGGGACGTAATATATCCACTGTGGTAGTACAGAATGAGCATCACATATACTAGGGTAGTGCCGCTGAAAGTACAGAGATTCTCCAAGATGAATGATGGAACTGAGAGAATAATGCCTAAAAACAAATGATCATATTTCATATTATGCATGATTATTCTCATGTAATAAAATAACAGGAGTTTAGGTATTTACCCGTTTCACATTTCTATGTCAAAAGTCGCAACTGTTAAATTTCACTATAAATAAAATGAAGCATTGCTTCAACGTCTTGTATTGGGAATAACTATTCTGAATAATTTTTTTGAAACCATTATTTTATAGAAAAAGCATTACTAACACCATTGCCTTCAACAACTGCCTATAGAATTCACATTCACAAATTTGAGGTTGTAGTTGTTGCACAATTAAACAGCACTCCTTTACTCGATAATTTATATTTTCCTAGCTGAGAATTCTGATTGAATTATCAATGAAAAAAAAAGGAGAAAAAATATTAAAAGATCATTAACAAAGTGATAGCTCAACCTCTTCGATATACTCATTAAAGAAACTACTGTGATTCATGAAGGATGATTGATGATAGCTCGATTTCAGTTTTTCGATGAATGAATGAAACTATCGTTCTGATACACTTATCTAGGGAGAGATACACTCAGAAATAGGCGGGAAGGTGAATATTATAAATTGAGAAAATTAACACCATGGATTATGGATTGCACGTATTCAATTCCGATTTCCAAGGAATGAAATAAAATAAAATAAAATAAATAGATTTTCATCTTGATTTTTATACATATTCATGTGACCAATACTTTGGATCAGATAATAGCGTTTTCACACAAATTTAGTGAAATTGCTTGACAGTTCGCGGTTTCATTACTCCATCCTAATTTTGGCTATGAAGGATCAGTTCTATACATTTTTCACCATCATGAAATAGATACATTTTTTGAAATATATAAACTTGTTCGATTTGAAAATAATGAATCAATGATTGTATGGAGTTCAATTGGCGAAAATATTCTGCCCCTAAAATACATTAACACATACATTCAATCGTGGTAGATTTCAGAGTATACAAAATCAAGCAGTGCCTTATATTTCAACTATAAGTTTTTCCGGAGATCCAATAAGAGTATTTGTCAAACAGTTTGCAGTGATGAGTCATTCTTCATTGAAAAGTAATTCATATATGCTTCTGTTATGATTATCATCTTTTATGGAATATCCGTTTATTAATCAATGAATATAGTAATAAAATAGACAATCATATAAGAATGAGTAAAATGAATTAATGGAATATATATAATCATAAAATCTTACGATAAGAATACTTCCACTGGTGAAAATGTATGAGCATACCTAGGAGAACACCCTTATTATTGTTCTTACTGGTGGCACTCAATACGAGTAGCTTGATTTGATTTTTGTATTTTTTATCTGCCTGTAGAAAAAAACTCACGAACCATGGGATGGATAGGGTCTGCAAAAGCATCAAAATAATCGATCAACTAGTTGTACTTTTTATTTTCGACGAGTACGAGAATAATAAAGAAAATTATTCCCTCATAGTGTAAAAATTATGATTTTCGATAGTTTCGAAATTGTTTCACTTCAACTGGAATAAATGATTGTTAGAAAAGTACCGGAGGAAATTTTCATTACATTTTCCCCACCTCAAACATTGTGCATAGATAGTACTGAATATTATCTAACATTGCGGATTTTCAGACAACATGTTTTCCATCTGGGTGATATTGGTTCGGACTTTCAATGTTTTTATAATTAACTTTATCCTGTTCTAGCAAAACAATAAATTTCGAATCCATCATTCGCAATTTATTGTTTCAATCGGATTTCACTTCATGAGTATTTGCAACAGGTTTGAATAGAGTTGATTCATCAACTCCATTCCACTCCGAAATAATCATTATCAACCACATTCAAAAAGAATCTTTGACCCATTCTGTTCTGAAGGAAGAGAATATTCCACACATCATCTACTAATTATTTTTTTTGACAATGGTCAGAGAGAACGGGGCATAAAAGAACATACTTCTTTTTCGTGCTGTATGTAACTCCAATGTCGCTTAGCCTCCCAAGTTCATGTTTCCCAATAAAAATCTCTAAATTATTTCATTTCACTACCTACTTCACTCAAATGTTCAGTTCTCCCAAGAGCCCAATGAAGGTCTTCCATCTGGAAATACTCCACAAAATCATAACAGAAAATAAACGGCTAAGGGAGGATAAGGAGAATTTCGGCGAAAATGCGATTGTGAAAGAACAATGGGAGTAAATGTTGTTTCATTCTTCCTGATATATTGACCTCAAGAACTGATGCATGGAGCGATCATTCGAAAGAACTGTCCAGGGAATGTGTGAATTCATATTGGAAAATGAATTGAATTCACAGCCATTCTTGGTGGCAATTTCAGTTGTCTTAGAAAGCCTTTTGAGAAATGAAAAAAAGTGCGGGCAACTCACATTTCACCTGAATGACCAAGAACGAGACCAAGAATGAGAATCGATAGTTTGGCCAAGCGTTCGTAACTCACTCATTAGGGGTTTTCGAGTGTCCCAGTGTTGATATTCGCAATAGAAAACATTTCAAACACTCTTATCATATAATTACTGATTTCCGTCCCATCGCGAAGGTTATTACAGCACCGGCAGTTGAATGGGCAATTTAGTCGTTTCAGCCCTTCAAATCTCCTGGAGAGGACGGCATATTTCCAGCTCTGCTTCAAAACGGACTTGAAATAATTCTACCCATTCTCATAAAATTGTATAGCAAGTATGGCGTGGAACTATATACCACCCAGTTGGTTGGCAGCAAGGGTGGTATACATACCTATAGTGGGTCGGAAAGACCCACACCCTAAATCGGTACGACCAATCAGCCTTACATCCTTCCTGTTGGAAGGACTTGAGAGGATACTGGACGAACCTATCAGGAACATATCTTCAGCCCCCCTGAATAACCACCAGTATGCTTATCAAACTGGCAAATCGACAGATTTAGCACTGAATAACCTCACAGAGAAAATTTCCCAATCCCTTGATAACAAGGAGATTGCGGTTGCCGTATTTCTCGATATTGAAGGAGCATTTGACAGTGCACTACCTAAATCTATAGGATCAGTCCTGACTGAAAGGGGCATAGAAACAACCATAACGGGTTGGATCTATGCCATGCTGGTAAACAGAATTGCAACTACGACTCTTCAAGACGGGGCCATTACGTTCAGGGTCACCAGGGGCTGCCCTCAAGGTGGGGTGCTATCTCCTCTTCTGTGGTCACTCCTGGTGGACAATCTGCCTAATGCCCTCGAAAGAAGACAAGTAGATCTGCAAGCTTATGCAGATGACCATGTCATTTTGGCAAGGTCCACGTCGGAAAGGGTAGCTTGTAATATCCTTCAAAGCACGATGGATGTTGTTCACGGTTGGTGCCAGAGGGAGCAAATGTCTGTAAACCCCAGCAAAACTGTGGAGGAGAAAATTGGATGATTTAACGCCACTTTCTTCCAATGGTGAGGTCATTCCATTTGGAACGGAGGTGAAATATCTTGGCATTGTCCTTGATGAAAAACTCACCTGGAACGCCCACTTGGAAAAAGTTTTACACAAAGCCAAACTGTCCCTATGGACTTGTCGAAGGATTTGAGGTAAATCTTGAGGTTTAGGTCCCAAACAAATTCATTGGATTTATGTGACTATTGTCAGACCAATGATTACCTATGGGGCAATTGCCTGGTGGCCGAAGGCTTCTCAGAAAACGGCTCAGGCAAAGCTCTCTGGCTTACAGAGACAGGCCTGTTTGGCTATCTGTGGTGCCATCAGTACCACACCGTCAGCGGCCATGAAGATCCTTCTAGATCAACCTCCTTTCCACATTTTTCTGGAGAGAGAGGCTAGATGGACTGCATATAGACTTGTGCACATCGCTAATTGCACAAAACAATCCAATGCAGAGTATACTAGACTGCTGGCTGACACTTGAAGTCACAGCATTCTGGGAATGACCTCTGACATTATGACTCCAACTGTAAACTATGAACTGCCTTATAAAGTTCTTTTCCCGACTAGAGAGGACTGGATCCTCCGAGATAGTTTTTGGTTCACAGATGGATCAAAGACACCTTCTGGTTCCGGTGCAGGTTTTTTCAGTCGCAAACCCAGGACAGAGATATCAACCTGCCTAGGGACCTATGCGACCGTACTTCAAGCGGAAATTTGTGCTATTGAACTGTGTGCGGAGATATTGGCAGAATCCAACCTCACACACAAGTCAATGAAAATATTCTTGGACAGTCAAGCGGCGCTGAAAGCCATTGGCTCTTACCGATCAACGTCCAAACTGGTAACAAATTGCCAAAAACGACTCTCTTCAATAGGAAGATTTAACAAATTGTCTCTGGTCTGTATTCCGGGCCATACTGGCCTGGAACGCAATGAGGCTGCTGACTCCCTTGCAAAGGAGGATGCTGCAAGCAGCTTCATCGGACCAGAACCTGTCATTGGCATCGCTTTAGGCTTTGCCAAACAAAAATTGAATACCTGGATGGCAAGAAGATTTATGGACTTCTGGCAAAATCTTCCAGGATTGGCTCATTCCAAGGCGTTTATTCACCCTTCGAAGTCGGGAACCAAACAGTTGTTGGACTACAGTAGGGATGAACTACGATGTCTAACTGGCCTTCTCACAGGTCACTGTCATTTGAATCATCATATGCAGAGAATAGGACTGTCAGAAGACAGCCTGTGTCGTCTCTGTCTGGAAAATGATGAAACAGCAGAGCACATAATTTGTGCCCGCCCCGCTGCAGACCGAATCAGGTTTTCAGAGTTTGGCAAGGCTTCACACTCTTACCATCTGACCTGAAAGATCACTCACCATACAAACTAATCGGCTTCGTTAAGAAGCTGGGTTTATTTGGTCGAGTTTGAATGGGTGTGAGCCACAATGAACCCTTGTTGGTTGCAGTGGAGGGCCGAACAGATCCACTCACTTCTGACCTAACCTAACCTAACCCATCGCTTTCCGCAAACATTGAAATATTCGTCATGTCTCAACTAACTTTCTATTTACCACTCACTTCTCTATTGCAGACTGATTGAAATAGTAAAATTCACCATGTTTTCAAAACAACATATGTTGGTTGATATGATTAAAAGAGCTGTCATATTTTTCAAAAAACTTTCGAGGACAATTTCCCCTAGTTCCCCAGAAGGAATAAATCCCCAATCGAGCATTAAATTTTTCTCGCACGTTATGTACTACATTTTATAACTATAAATGTGGAATGGTGATGATGCCTGTATAAATATAAATATACATATATATATATATATATATATATATATATATATATATATATATATATAAGATGAAGATACAATACCCAACGAATCACAAGGATTATATGAAATTCCTTGCCACGACTGCCCGAGAACATAATATATAGGACACAGACGAACCGACGAGTATCCAACAGGTCCTACGAGCACGAACTTGGACACAAAATTGACTTCAACAACACGAAGACCATTGCCACAGCAAAAACACTCCACTCTAGAATCATTCGCGAAGCAATAGAAATTGAAAAACGCCCTCAATGCCTCAACAAACGGGACGACTCACAAAGACTCTCCAATTCCTGGAAACCATTATTATCCCTTCGAACAAATCCATTGATTAATCCTCCTCAAACCAGACCTGTATACAGTCCGACAGTTTCAACAACGTCGGATTCTCATAAAGCTATAAATACCATCCCTCCATCCACCAAACCACAATCTTCACTCTGTCAAGATGAGTGCTGGGGGTTAAGGAGACTTAGGCCTCGCCACCAAGTCAAGCAGTCTTGAGAATGGCTCCAAAGTGGGAGTCGAAACGTCGAAAGAAGACAAATTTCAGACGCGGTTCAACCGGAAGTTCCAGAGAGCAACGAGAGGTGTCTCACTTTGGCAGTATGTCTACAAATTTTTGTCAGAGCTTGGTGGGCTTAGAAAGTACGGGGCACGACAAAGCAGGGCCTGGTATGACCGAGTAGGACTAGGCGGTACCTCTGAAGCCTAGTTCCGAGGCTAGTTCGTTCTAACTTTTCGCGTCAAATAAGCGGGAATGCATATCAGTATAGAAAGCCAAAATTCATCCTTGAACATCACTTCATATGGCCCCTATTTCTTCAATAATTAATCACCTAATCGAGATATCTAGTGAGCATATCAAAAACGATTATTGTTTGAAATTCATCATATTTTAAAGACATTGATGAATAATTTCAAATAACTTCGTCTTATCACGGAAAACTGTCTGAGGGATTCAAGACCATAATAAGATAATTACCTCGATTTACTTCATTCAGATTCAAATGATAAAATATCACAGAAAGTATTGAAGAAGATATTGGTGTTGAGACTATAGATAACGTGACAAGTTTGTTCATCTGATTGAGAAAGTATGCTGGTATTCATTATAGACACATCTCGCATATATTGTGGTTCTCGATAGTGTAGGGTGAGCATGTCCGCCTGAATTCCCGCCGCACCGGTCCACCGTACTGGGAACAAATTTCTGAAGATTGACGATCAACTGCTCAAAGGAGAAAACGTTCCAAACTGTCTTCGAATATTCTGCTAGTTTCATAACTAGCGGTTATTGCAGAATAAACGTTTTGTATGAGTACATCTATTACGAGATAGGTTATCATGTTCACGATGAGCAGGAAAAATAAATCAGGTACCATTATTGAATTCAACAGAAATATAATATATTCAGCTCGATATTCAGTGAAAGAAGCCATATTGGTCATTCGAAATTCATTATTTCAGAAATTCCATGTGATTTCCGAAAACAACGTGAATTTTCACCGTCATCATACATCGAATTAATTTTCCATTCAATTATGATTTAAATCGAAAAATATCATATCAGTATTAATGTTTAAATTTTTTAATCGAATGATAGTGTTTTGACGAGATTGAAATAACTCTTCGAATAGGTTTACATTCAGATTTTTCAATATTCCAACAGGACGTTCATTAGCCGAATAGATAAAACATATTGAAATCATTTCAATATCCGTTTCAGTAATTCAAGATCCACAAATACCGCTTCATTCTTTGAAATGCACTTTCATTCTCAAACTATCCACTTTAAAATTTAAATATTAACTTCCATCATCAAAGTATCTACGATATACTCAAAATATTTCCATATTCGTCAGGAAACAACTCTTTGGATAGATATGTGTCCAGAATTTTCACTAATTCATAGTGACAGTCACTGCCCAAATATATGAAATATATTGAAATTTTTTCATATTTGTCAGTATCCACTACTAACACTCATACTCAGAGTATTGCTTTCGTTACCAAAATAAAATTCTCAGTATTTCATTACAGAGTAAATATTACAATAAGAATCCTTTCATTCCACGAGTATTTTTGAAATATTTAAAAGGCAGTTGAATCTAAGATTATATAATCATAAATGAAGTTATATATTTCTATTACAATCTTTTTCATTCATGAACTGATATTTCAGAAGCGGCTCGTTGTTAATTATATTACGATATTATTGAAATTATAGGTTGATGATATTATTATTATTCATTTGTAGGCGTGACTAAAGAAAATTGCCGTTATTTTCTTTAGTAGTTTATTCCGAGAGTTTATCTGATGTTTTCAGCATGAAATATACCTAGAGGGGTGTTTCATTTTGGAAACCCGGTGTACAAAATTTAGTGAAAATCTTGTTGAAACACATGGAATCCATGTTGAAATCCAGAAATCCCACCTGAAATCCTTGAAGAAATCCTGAAATCCACTAGAAATCATGTTTCGGTGTGAATATTTTCCGGAAGTGAAACACCCTTCGATATACCTGTTGTTTTTAGTTTGATATTTAAATATTATTATCTGTGAATTCGGTATAGAGGGATAACTTTTCACCAAACCTGTGTTATTGATCCCATAATTTTGCAGTTTTGTTTCTGGATCAAACAAAACCATTTATATGACCTGAGCCACTCGGTTTTGATTAGAATTTGTGAATTGATCAAATTTATATCATATTATCATGTACCCGATACGTACTTGAACATTTTACCTCACAAGAAGAGAGAAGAGTGATTTATTTTTGAAAATATTTCTATGCCTTCATGCAGAAATGGAGGTTTGTTATTTGATTGGAATATCAATAAATATTTTTTTTTGTGTTCCATTTATTCTAATTGTTTTTCAGCAGATGTAACTATTTTTGAAAACTCTCACAATTTTTTTTTATTTTCAATGCATCTTCAGTACTTGAAATAATATTCTCAGTATACTCGAATTATTTTCAGAACCGAGTTCAAAACAGTTTGATTATTTCAATACATTTTCAGTTCATTGATTACTCTCATTATCTCAAATATATTTTTAAAATTTCATTACTACGTTTTATATTCAGTATATTTCGAAAATTGTTCATTATCAGATATTCCATTATGGTGTACGAATTTTGGGTAGTTGTTTTCCCTTCGTGTTTTGATCATTTGTTGGATACCAACTGAAAATTCTAAAAATATGTTTTTATTGCCTCAAGATTCTCCCTGATATCGAATGAAATCGTGATGTACCTCCTCATAATAAAAAGGAAAATAGAAAACATTTCGATAACGGAAAATATTCAGTAGATTCTGAAATCGCGTGAATATTCTCTGATTTTGTATTTTTTTCATTATTTAAAGATTATTCAATTAATAATTTCGTATAATTATGTTGAATGAGTTTCGATAGTCGAAAGGGAATAGAAGAAGTTCAAAAATGAAAAATGGTATTTGAGTAATGCGAATGAGTATGGAAACCCTCCAATTCAATGTGAGACCCTCATCAGCAAAGCACAATATGTCCTAATTGAAGTAAGTTTCAGATAGTCGAAACGGATCATGGGAAACTCAAGGTATGGAAAATGATTGTTCAAGTTTCGGGAAGAATATGAGCAATCTCTCAACTCAATAGAGGGATCCTCAAGCAAGGCGAGTATTTGTCAGATATTTTAAAATATTCGAAAATCACCTTTATATCATCAGACTCCGTAGATGATTTTGCGTCCTCTCGAATACTATCATGTTAATGGAGTTCTGAAAGTGGAGGAGAAAACAAAAAAATTAACAACTGCAGAATGATCACTCTCGAATGAATGGAAGGATGGAAAACATTATGAACTGAAAACTAACCAATCCTGAATGAAAATGCCAAAAACCTGAATTGAAACCTGTACTTAGCAAGGGAATTTTCAGGATGAACTTAAGATATGTTCATGGAACTTGAATAATTGTGTGAAATAAGTTTCAATAGGTACTAAACAGCGATCATGAACTTTTTCAACTGGAAAAGGACTATATAGAAATAAGGACAATAGAAAAACTAAAAAACCCCTCAGGATAGCAAATATTGGGAAAATATTTTTTAATTTTTTTTGTGTTCATTTTACGTTTTTTTACGGTATTCAGATAAATTTCAGATATTCAATTCATATAAATTAGGTTTTCTTATTTGAATTGTATTTCATTATAATTCGAATATATTTTTCAAATTATGCATAACGATTTCAAATGTTTATATAGATTGCAGTTTGTTGATTGATATTGAACAAAATGTTAATTACTGAAATTTGTAAAAAAAAAATGAAAATGCCAACTCCATAAGTATGCCTCCTTCACCAAAGCTAATATTTGGTATATATCCGATGGTATTCCAAAATCACATCTATTTCTCCGGACTTGGTATGCTACTTTTTTTTGTCATATCCAGAGTGAAATTCAAAAGAATATGTGAACCGATTTTAATGGTCGATTGGGGCTTCAAAAAATCAGCTATTCAAAAATAACCATTCAGTAAAAAAACCTTGGTACGGAACCCTCTGGGAAAAAAATCCAAACACAAAAATTGTGTATTATCTGAATCCAGCCATAAACTTCACATACTTTCGCAAAATCGCTGCACCTTCCAAATTTGGCGCGAACCGTTCGCAAGAAGACGCACAATTGGGAATAGAACGCGACTCCGCTATGTTAGGAGGGTTGCGGCAATACGGGTCCTATCTCGGTCGGTAAGCGCGAAACGACTGCCGGCCGATCGGCTTTTCGAAGTAATCGCGAGGGGAGGCGCACGCGCCACCCTCATTATCTAGTCCACCAGTCTCCAGGACCAATGAATATTTAAACTTGTCAAATACGTCTTCCTTGTTATGAGACGGATTGTGTGACACCCCTCGCAGTTGACAATTCTATTCAGTTTTTCTATGAGTCGTCGGTGAGCTAGCACTTAGGGCAGTTTGAGCGTGTTAAATAGATATTGATCAAAACTGGCCGCAGTTGGTGATTTGGAAGATGCCAATTTTGGTTTCTAAGACCTGCTTTAAAGTTCGCAATATTAATTGCGGCAATTCATTGCGGCAATTCATTGCATGTGGCTATCTAATGACATTTAATGAAGTTTGCACTAACAAAAGTAACCAAAATATCACCAGAATGGCACAAGAATGAGTATTGCGGCTATAACTTATAGGTCCGAACCCAATTTCAGCAGTTATCATTGCAACAGCTGATCGAAGAGTTCCTACAGCGCATATGCGCAAGAAAAATTGCTGCAATACTTTCAAGACTTGCGGACTGTAAAGCGGCCCTTATGAATGAACGTCTGGTTGAACGAATGGTCAAACGTGTCATCCACTCTGTCGTAGAAATACATTATTGTGAAACCGGACGCAAAACAAGCATTTTGCAGCCGCAACAGAGGATATAAATTAAAATTTTCTTACGACCACATAGGATAGTAATACATATGGCACTCTCCACTCCCATGGAAAGTGACCTTCTTTTTCACTCGTTACTTTCCGCACTACTGCGGAAAGGACTTTCCGCACGGCTGTCAATAAGCCGTCAAACCCGTGAATCCAGTGGTTTTGTGAACTGTCTCGTGAAATTCCACAATAGAGTGTTTCTTACTTAGGTTATCATGGATTTTCATGACCGTGTTCCGTTTTTGAATACCATTAACCGTTCCGTTGTACTGGTTACCACAGTGACCGCCTAAAATGTGGTTGGTAATGGGACATGATTCCTGAAAAGTTGGTGACTTATCTGTCACCAGACTAACCGGAATCGTTGGTGAGTTAAGTAATCATGACAAGTGACAGTTTTCTTTTTAGAGATTCATGTGCATTTTTGTTCATTCGTGGGAGTATCTGAAGACCTGAGTAATAATTCTCCAAGAAATTTTCTCTTTTACTACAACTTAAGGAAGAGTTTCCCAAGTCCACTTTGTATTCTTATCTCTTTGATAATATTTTTGAAAATGAATTCGCTAGCTCAGACTATTTTACCATACATCACAGATAACTGACAGCTATTCCGTATATTACCGAATTTTGAGAAGTACCTACCGCTCAACCGAGCAGTTACCACTACGCCACTACGGGCCATGTATCGATCAGCTTCATCAATGAAATGCTCTTCTTTTGCATATACTAACTTTGTTAGCGAAACGCAACTCGAGTGATATCAATAATGGTGTTAGAGTTTTCTATACATATTGAAAAATTGCACTTAACATGAAAGATTTTAACTTACCGATCATCGGAAGATCACTTCAAGATTGTGGTGAATATAACTGGACGAGTGTCGTTGTAATATGCGCATCGACTCTTCTTTATTCTTCCAATAGACTATGAATGAGCACAACTTTCCTGATATCTGATATTTGAACTGACAGATTTCAAAGATATTGCTTTGCCGTTGTTCGATGGATTCTCACACTATGAAAATGAAACAAGTATTTGGTGAAAAAACATATTCTAACACAGTCATGAGACAAAAATATAGGTAGGTAAAATAAGAACTTCAGAAACAGAAACAACAAAAAATTCAGGTGTCTTGATTCGCCTTAGCATTTGCTTTTTCTCAAATGATCTCGAAGTCCTATTCAGAGACCCTGGTACTTTGTTACGCTATAAGGTAGACACGATTAAATTTCCACAAAATTTATTGTCTTCGCGACATGTTTCGATACACTGTATCTTTATCAAGCGAATGTTTCTAAACACTAAATTATTCTTTGTTAGAAGTTCCTTAAATACATCAGGGTCTACTCTAATTGTCTCTGATTCCTAAAATAATACAACTTGACTGATGATGATTCCTAAACTTATTACCTGATGCTATTAACTGATACTGATTCCTAGAATTACACTGATACTGTTATGATATCGGACCATAGTTACTTATTAATTGAATAAGTTCAACAAAGGGGAACTATTGAGATCCAATTGATCATTCAGCAAACAATTTGAATTTTTTGAATTATTGATTTCCAAAAATTCTAAATAATTGAGTCTAATGCCTTTATTTTCAACATGCAGAATTTCGAAATTTTTATCGAAGTCATGGCCTTCCTCCAAAATGTGATTGGCATATGATGAATGAAGTGTTTTCTTTTCATAATTCATACGATGTTCACGTATGCGGCTTTTGAATGGTCTACCTGTCTGGCCAATATATACTTTGGAGCAAGATCCACAATTCAATTTATAAACTCCCGATTTTTCATCTTTTATTGTTTTATCTTTGTTATTCTTGATGAACCTTCCCAACGTGTTATCTGTTCTATATGCTACTTTTAAATTTCGTTTATGCAAAAATGAAGCTACTTTTTCCGTAGCAGGTCCTGAATAAGTTAAGATTCTATAATTATTGTCCTGGGTCCTCAAAGTGGGGTACACTTCTTGGATAGCTTTTCTATGAAGTTTTTTAGCAAGAATATTTTCTATTAATTTGACTTGATATCCATTGTTAACTGCTTTTTGTTTTATGATATTTAATTCTTTGTTAAAATTGTCCACAGAAAGAGGAATGTTTACTAATCTGTGAATCATACTATGGTATGCTGATATTTTATGTTTATATGGATGTACCGAATTATTATGAATAGTGATATCAGTGTGGGAAGGTTTATGAAAAATAGCAAAGTGGTGTTTGCTGTTGGCTTTACCTATTGTCAAGTCTAAGAAATTAATTGAATTTTCTGCTTCCATCTCTATTGTGAATCGAATATTTGGATGAATAGTGTTAATATATTTATGAAATGTATCTAATTGCCTGTTGGTACCTTTAAAACAAACTATAACGTCATCTACATATCTGTACCAATACAAAAACTGTTGCGAGAGTGGATGCTTATGAATTATATTTTCCAGATTGTCCATGAAAATTTCTGCCAGTAGAGGACTCAGCGGATTTCCCATGATCAAACCGTCAGATGAAGAGTATACTTTATTGTCGAATTGAAAGTAATTTTGTTCAAGACATATCGACAAAAGGTCTAATATCTCTTGTTTAATAAGCGGATTAACATGATTTTTATCTAGTAAACCTTCGACTAAGAGTATGGTATCTTGTGGAGGTATACTAGGGAAAAGATTTTGAACGTCAAATGATATTAATTTTGCGTTGTCTGGAACAGTTATATCCTGTATTTTATTTATCAAATCATAAGAATTTTTAAGGCTGAATTTCGGTTCAAATTTAGAATAGTTTGTTATTAAATGTATTAGCTTTCTTGATAACTTAACTGATGGTGCTGTAACGAATGATACTACTGGCCGAATAGGGTAGTTTTGTTTATGTAATTTTATCAAAGAATATAATTTTGGGGTTTGAGGATTCATCAGAGTTAGTCTGAACTTCTCGGATTCATTGAAAATAGAATTTGAGTTTCTCAAAAATTCCTTGATTTGTAGTTGGTACAAATGAGTAGGGTCACGTTTCAGTAATGTGAATTTACCGGAATCTAAAAAATCGAGAGTGTTTTGAACATAATCATTCCTATTATTATTATTACAGCACCATCAGTTAAGTTATCAAGAAAGCTAATACATTTAATAACAAACTATTCTAAATTTGAACCGAAATTCAGCCTTAAAAATTCTTATGATTTGATAAATAAAATACAGGATATAACTGTTCCAGACAACGCAAAATTAATATCATTTGACGTTCAAAATCTTTTCCCTAGTATACCTCCACAAGATACCATACTCTTAGTCGAAGGTTTACTAGATAAAAATCATGTTAATCCGCTTATTAAACAAGAGATATTAGACCTTTTGTCGATATGTCTTGAACAAAATTACTTTCAATTCGACAATAAAGTATACTCTTCATCTGACGGTTTGATCATGGGAAATCCGCTGAGTCCTCTACTGGCAGAAATTTTCATGGACAATCTGGAAAATATAATTCATAAGCATCCACTCTCGCAACAGTTTTTGTATTGGTACAGATATGTAGATGACGTTATAGTTTGTTTTAAAGGTACCAACAGGCAATTAGATACATTTCATAAATATATTAACACTATTCATCCAAATATTCGATTCACAATAGAGATGGAAGCAGAAAATTCAATTAATTTCTTAGACTTGACAATAGGTAAAGCCAACAGCAAACACCACTTTGCTATTTTTCATAAACCTTCCCACACTGATATCACTATTCATAATAATTCGGTACATCCATATAAACATAAAATATCAGCATACCATAGTATGATACACAGATTAGTAAACATTCCTCTTTCTGTGGACAATTTTAACAAAGAATTAAATATCATAAACAAAAAGCAGTTAACAATGGATATCAAGTCAAATTAATAGAAAATATTCTTGCTAAAAAACTTCATAGAAAAGCTATCCAAGAAGTGTACCCCACTTTGAGGACCCAGGACAATAATTATAGAATCTTAACTTATTCAGGACCTGCTACGGAAAAAGTAGCTTCATTTTTGCATAAACGAAATTTAAAAGTAGCATATAGAACAGATAACACGTTGGGAAGGTTCATCAAGAATAACAAAGATAAAACAATAAAAGATGAAAAATCGGGAGTTTATAAATTGAATTGTGGATCTTGCTCCAAAGTATATATTGGCCAGGCAGGTAGACCATTCAAAAGCCGCATACGTGAACATCGTATGAATTATGAAAAAAAAAACACTTTATTCATCATATGCCAATCACATTTTGGAGGAAGACCATGACTTCGATAAAAATTTCGAAATTCTGCATGTTGAAAATAAAGGCATTAGACTTAATTATTTAGAATTTTTGGAAATCAATAAATTAAAAAATTCAAATTGTTTGCTGAATGATCAATTGGATCTCAATAGTTCCCCTTTGTTGAACTTATTCAATTAATAAGTAACTATGGTCCGATATCATAACAGTATCAGTGTAATTCTAGGAATCAGTATCAGTTAATAGCATCAGGTAATAAGTTTAGGAATCATCATCAGTCAAGTTGTATTATTCTAGGAATCAGAGACAATTAGAGTAGACCCTGATGTATTTAAGGAACTTCTAACAAAGAATAATTTAGTGTTTAGAAACATTCGCTTGATAAAGATACAGTGTATCGAAACATGTCGCGAAGACAATAAATTTTGTGGAAATTTAATCGTGTCTACCTTATAGCGTAATAACTATGGATTTCCATCAAGTAAAGGCCACCTCAATCCAAAACCTGGTACTTTGACCAACATCCGAAATTAAAAATACCATCTTGATAATCTGTACGGAAGGTTATGATTGTGGTGAAAGTAATATGTATCTATGTAAAATCTCCATTCAAATTGGAATCCATCACCAGCTCTAAGGAAACCTAAACATAAATTGTCCGATTTCCGTTTCGCGAGCCAAATTTCTCTAACAATGTCGAATTGGTTGGCAAAACACCTGTCGAGTGAACGTGTCTTCATATCGATATTACCGTAGAATTGTGGTATATGAATTGATGATACAAAAACTTCCAATTGCTCATATAATATTTTGCACTCTTAGGATTCCTAATAAATATAATATGGAGCCATATCTAGAATATTTTCATGTATAATCTGACGCCTTTCACTTCATTAATTGGTGTGATAGTTGGGCCTTCCAGTGCCTACCTTTTCGGCTCCAGAGACCTAACTAGTCATATAATGATAATGAGTTCAATGCAGAAATGATATATTACAGGCTCACTACCTCCTCGAATCGAAAGTAGTAAAATATTGCGGAAAATTGTATCTTTTTATTCACAATACATCGACAAACCCTCGTTCACTATAGACCTTTAACACTTCTGAAAACTTCAATTTTCGAAAATAAATACGCTCTGATTCTGAAAAATCAGGTCAAGAATGTCAAGTTGCCATTTTTAAAACTTATTTTTATTTATTGAAACCGACAACTTCGGGTAGACTCACATAGAGGTTGATTCCTCGAAGACCCTTTATTTAAAATAAATAATTTTTGTTTCCCGTGTTGACAAAATTATTTTCTCTTCATTTCAACATTGATATTTTCTGGACCCTACATTTTTCATCCGTTCATGGTACATTTGGAACAAACGTCGATATAACAGTTTGTGATTCAGAACTTCTCGAAAGATGAATATCCCTGTATATATTTCTCATCCTATCCTATACAGTTCAACACGAACTCGCATTCGGAAATAGGAAGGATACTAACAAACAATTTCCGATAATCGAAGTAGGAACATAGGGATCAGTGAAACCCACGACTATCCCTTTCCAGGCAGCATCAATTTCAATAAATGTGCCAAATGGATAAACTCCATACCAAGAAAAAAACTTCTCCACTACTAGCTTTATCAGATAATATGCGGAGAACCAGTCTGACGGTTTGTGTGAAATCAACATCTGATCTATCGATTCGAAAATGATCCCATCCGAAATTAAACTGTGATCTTTTTTGAACATGTCTGAAATAAATTAGAAAATGTCATGATATACCTTCAGATACGTTAAAAATATACGAAAATTGTTTGAACGTCATTTTTTGTGGTGGATCAATATTTTGTTCCGTAGTTTTTTGGGTTTATAACCTACCACAATCTGAAAAAATAAGTCTATACAAGTGTGGAAGGGCAGATTTTCAATCTATCCCGAAAAGTTGCTGCGTCTATTGAAAAACAGTTCTTTCTGGATAGAACAAGTCCAATTGGTCAGCAACTTCTCGTATACCTAACTCAAATTTTGACTATCAAAAAAATAATAAGAACTGATATATATGAAGATACTTATCTGTGAACGTTTCGGAAACTAAATCTGTTTCCGTTCTCAAAACTTCTAGGCGAATTCCTTTTCAAGTGCAAATACCTGGTAAAGATAGTTTTCGTGATTGACATTTGTCAAATTATTTCAACACACTAACGGGTTAGAGGCATCATATCGAAATGACTTCGAATGGATCAGGTTCGAACACTTCAGAATCTGAAAATGTGAAAATGTGGGAAAGGTGTCAAACACGGTAGTCAAATGAATTATTTTGAAAGAAGATAAATATTGTGGGTAGGTAGAAAATGCCATGATGGATTATTCTGTTGGTCTTTACCTTCAGCCTCTCTAGACGAACGACACCAGTGAGGAGAACGATTTTGAACCGTGAAAAAAACAGCGACTTTAGAGTTATTGATGGAGAGAACCTCGCACTGACGAGAGAACAACAAAGTCTGAGAAATATTAGCTGTTGCACTCAACATTTCAAAACCGTTCGATCGAGTTTGGCATCAGGGTCTCCTTCCTAAACTGCTGTCTTATGATTCACCCCCTCAATTGTGTGGTATGTTGAAGACTTTTTTTTCCGATAGGTCTCTCTTGTGGTTAATGATGAGTATAATCTGATATTTTCTCAACGAATGCAGGTATTCCACAGGGTTCAATTTTGGCGCGCACTTCGTTTCTGCTTCATATCAATGATTTGCTGAAGGGAACATCTTGTACGGTGCATAGTATTAGGGAGGACAGTACCCTTCATATAAGTTTCTCTTCCAGTGTCCCTATACCAGCTCGAAAACAAAAATTCAAAGAAACATCCACGTCAATGAAATTGCCGATGACTGGATAAAAATAATGGATTGGAGTAACATGAATCATTATCTCGAATTCAAATGTCAGAAGTAACTATTCCTTCAAAGTCAAGTATCTCGATGGTAGGAAATATGATCAGTAATAATCTCTTATGGAAAAACCATGTGAGATCGATCGCTAAAAGTGATTCCCAGAAACTTGGATTTGAAGAAATACTTCACTTCTCGTCAGCTTCTAATGATCTACAAGGCTCAGATTCGACCTGTCTTGAATACTTCTCATGTATGAAGTTTGGCAACAAAACATTCATTGAGGTTTCCTTTTCAGAGAAAGGCAATCCGCCTTGTTGGTGATTCTTCGCTCACAGACTCGCTCACTACATTGGAGCATCGAAGAAGGGTCGGAGACTTGTCTCTGACTTCTATAGATATTTTCACGGCCGGTACTCTTCTGAATTGTTATCAATCGTTCCACCCTTGGCAATATCTAGACGGATGACTCGACGACTACAGAATTCCCACCCCTTTGTTGTGAACTTGGAGACCTGTTGAGCCTCTCATGCTCAGGAGATCTTTTTTGAATAGAACAGCTGAGCTATGGAACTCCTTGCCGAGAGAGGTTTTTCCTGAGGCTCACAAACTTCAAAAATTCAATGTGAATGTTATTTCATAACTCCCGTCTCTTGATTCACGCGATGTTCTTTGAACATTGAAGGGCTTCCCTCTACTATGAATCTGCATATATAAAAAAAAGCAATAGGCCATTGAAATGCTACATTTTTGAGGCCTAAGCGTGCGTTTCTCAGAGGACGCAGTTTTATTTCAACTCCACAAACTTGGAAATGAGGTAACCCTAATACGCTCCATACACCAAAAAAATAAAACTGACTCCTCCGAGAAATGCACCTCTGATGTCACTTTTCAATGGACTATTAAATTTTTGAAGTTTGTGTGCCTCAGGAAAATCCTTTTTCGGTAAGGAGTTCCAAAATTCAGCTGTTCTATTGGAAACAGCAAGAGAGGTTCGACAGCTCTTCAATGTTAATGAGGTAATTTGATATATATGTTAATGAAGTTTTGAGTTGATGTATCTTAGGAAATATATAAATAAAAATAATGTTGATCTGAAAGTATAAAAAACTATTCATTGAAAGTTTACTCGTTGTCTTTGCATCTGGTAGTACTTGAAAATTCATCAGGTTATGGGCCCAGATGCTGTAAAAACTACATAGAAAGGATTTAACAAGTTTCCACGTCTAAGAAGTACCATGATGGATTCGCAGATTTCCGAAGGATCTTAGAACATCGGGAAGCTGAGGGATGCGGAAAATTTTCAAGTTTGGAAATTCCAAATCACAATCTGGTTGAAATCACAAGGATTATTTGAAGTGATAAATGGAGATTCGCCAGAATCGGGCAGTACCGAACAAATTCATGATGCTTGGATTAAGAAAGATGCTCGAGCCCAGAAACTTTTCATTACCACAATCGAACGAAAACCAATGATGCATATATTGAACTGCAGCACCGCCAAAGAAATGTTTTCCAAGCTGTGTTCCATTTATGAAAGGGATACTGAGCAACAGAAGTATACATATCTGCAAGAATTTTTCAACTATTCCTACGAGAAAGGGGTGGATATAGCTACATATATAAGTAGATTAGAGAATCTCACTTTCAAACTGAGGAATCTCAACCACAATATTGATGATTCGATGATAATGTCGAAAATACTTGTTACGCTGCCTGAATCTTACAAGTATTTCACGAGTGCATGGGACTCTACTCCATCTGTCTGAGAAAACTCTTTCGAACTTGACTGCTAGATTACTCGCCGAAGAACTCCGTAATAATTCATCAATTGAGAAGGAACCAACAAGTACAGCATTCAAAACGACTACAATTAAATGTTTCAAATGCCATGGACCACATTTAGCCAGATATTGCAAGAATAAAACCAGTCGGAACAATTTTCCTAGCTGCAAAATATGTGGAAAAAACAATCACTTAGAGAAGGACTGTTTCTTCCGTAAAAATAGGCATGACTCCAGAAGAGACTTCAAAAACAACAAAGTTTCTTTCCTTACTGGAGTCCAAAGTGAATATTCATCAGATTTATGGATTATTGATTCTGGATCATCTTCCCACATGACCAACGATAAGAACTTATTCACTGAATTCAAGAACCTTCCACATGGGACAATAAAAACTATTTCGTCACAGTTCTAGATGATTTTACCCACTTCACCAAAATATATCTCATTGAACGTAAAAACGAAGTAACCGACGTCATCCAGAATTATATCGAGGAAGCTGAAGCCTACTGGAATCTCAAAACATCGAAACTGAGATGCGATAATGGTGGAGAGTACTTCAATAAAATTTTAGTAAATTGGTGTCAACGTAGAGGTATTATTATGGATTTCACGGTTCCCTATACACCACAACTCAATGGAAAAGCTGAGCGATTGAACCGAACAATCATGGAAAAAGCCAGGTCATTGATTACTGATTCAAAAATGAGCAAAGAAATGTGGGGAGAAGCTGTCTTATGCAGTGTATATCTTTCAAACAGAAGTGCAACTGAATTTCAAGTAAATTGAACCTAGGAATCAGGTGGTTTCATACAAAATTCGACCCCGCTTTTTACCACCTCAGGGGTAGAATTTTGGAAAACCGTTCCTTATCGGATGCCTACGTCATACAGGGAACAATAAAGAACAGAACAGAAATAAGAAATGATATTGGAATCTATACAAGTGTATATATATATATATATATATATATATATATATATATATATATATGCTGGCTGGAACTTCCGGTTGATCCGCGTCTGGAATGATTTTCTTGTCTACGTCACGGCTCCCATTTCGGGGAGTCACTCAAGGTCACTCAGTCTTGAAAATGGCTCCGAAATGGGAGCCGAAACGTAGACAAAAAAATCATTCCAGACGCGGATCAACCGGAAGTTCCAGCCAGCACATTTCTAACCGCGGAAGCCTAGCCGAACAAATATATATATAGTAGTATAGCAAAGTATGTTCTGTGACCGAGATCTCGGTCACAGAACATACCTTGCGTATATCGAGCGATTTAGGGAACATACTACGCCTATGTCGTCCTAGCGGGGTCCCAGACTGGTTGGGCGACGGGAAACTGTGGCCCCCAGACCTCCGCCCATGTCCGCTATTCATTCGAGGCATCGACAAGCTGAGACCTGCAGAACTGCGGGTATTCACCGGATGATGTCATCGCTGACTTGTTTACGTAGCCTTATCTGCCTCCGACGGAAAGGAGCCGGGCTTCTGACAAATTCCAAGAATTGAACCGCATGTGCGAAGTGATGTTTTTCCAAGAATTGAGGAAGATCGAAAATTCCAGAACACGATACAAACAAAATACGTGGGGAATCCCAGATGACGCAAGCGCTTTTCCGAGAAATGCAGAAGGTCATACGCGGCGTCTTTCGCATCGGAAACGTTCGGGCGGCATCGTAGAACCGCACCCATTTCGAGCGGGAATATTTGAACTGGAAGCGTCTTTCGCTTCAGGCGGCGTTCATGACACATGTGGGTGGTACGGTGAGGCAATGCTGTCATATTCTTCAGGCGGCTTAGAGGTCAACGAGATGGACGCGTGGCGGCGCGGGTAGGAGATTGCGCCAACTTCTCGATTGCTGCGCCGCGAAGTCAGTCTCCTGCTAGAACTCGTACGATACCGCCATCGAAGACAGTGTTGTGTGTCCGCCATCAGACCATCGAAGTCTTTCCTGCTAGAACTCATACGATATATACCGCTATAGAACGACAGTGTGATCAGACTGAAAAATGTAAGTACCTCTTTTTCCTTCGTGTTCGGGAGTGTTTTTCGCGAAACGGCTCACATACAGGTTGAGAGCTATTCATGCGCAAGTGTTGATCTCGGCATATACAGCGTGTGTCGAAACTTTTTTCTGTCAAGTGTGTTGGCTCAGTGTGAATTTTTTCGAACGGCATATACAGCGTGTGTCGAAACTTTTTTCGTTGGCTCAGGCCAGTGTGTTGGCTCATACAGTGTGATGTTTTTCGAACGTATCGGCATATACAGGGTGTGTCGAAAATTTTTCTGTCAAAGTGAAGTGTCTGCAAGTTGTTGTTGGCTCATACAGTGTGAGTTTTTTCAGACGTATACAGTGTGCGTCATAATTTTTTCGTCAAGTGTGTTGGCTCATACAGGGTGAACCAACAGCAGCACAGTGTGCGACAAAATTTTTCCGTCAAGTGTGTTGACTCATACAGCGTGAGCCATTTTGTTTTCGAACGTATGTACAGGGTGTCCTAAAATTTTGATGTTTTTTGCTTCAGATGGACCTCCTTGCAGAGTTGAACACAATATGCAGCGCTTCTGGATACAAGCAGACCGTTCCTATGAGCAGCTTGCAGAAAAACAAGCCCTATCCAATTCAGAAGCTTCGCCTGGTGAAAACCAAGTTCGGAGAGACCATCATAGCCGATATCCAGCTGTACGAGGTATTCCTTCCGAGAAGAGTGTTTGCAATCCTCAGGGGACATATTGACCAATTCACTCCGGGGAAGTACGCCCTGGTAGTCGAAGAAGGAGGGGTCGGAAAGACAAATACCTTCAAGTTCATCGAGAACTAGGCAACAACATGAAGGAAGTTTTCTCTCTCTGTGTCCACCCATATCCACATATTTTTTGAGAACTGTAACCTATAGGAAAATATATACTTGTATGTGAAATCGTTTTGACTTTGATTTGGAGAGAATGCGTGACAGAGTAACCATATGACAGACGCAAGACTTTACTGACAGACGTATGACTCCAATGACGTGAACGACAAATGACAGAGGATTGTGGTATGATGTTTGGCTCGAATGACAGACGCAAGACTTGACTGACAGACGTATGACTCCAATGACGTGAACGACAAATGACAGAGGAATATGATATGAAGTTTGGCTTGAATGGTAGACGCAAGACTTGACTGACAGACGTATGACTCCAATGACGTGAACGACAGGCAACACGAATGACAAGACGATATTTCTGACAGCTGACAAATGAATTGACTGATGTGTGATGTGAACGACAGCCCAACACGAATGACAGACGATATGGCTGACGTATGATGTGAACGATAGCCAACTCGAATGACAGACGATATATAGCTGACGTATGATGTGAACGACTGCCAACTCGGATGACAGGCAATATTTCTGACGTATGACTTGACTGCGACGTATGATGTGAACGACTCGAATGACAGAGGATGTATGTGGTGAATGGCAGATGACTTATGACAGACGCAGGACTTGACTGACCGCCGACGTATGACTTGACAGACGTATGACTTGACTGACAGAGGAAGTGACAGATGACGCCCCTCCGAGGACGCCATCTATCCACGCCACTGTGAGCCAACTCATAAGTGTGAGTGACAGATGACGCCCCTCCGAGGACGCCATCTATCCACGCCACTCTGAACCAATGCGTAAGTGTGAGTGACAGATGACGCCCCTCCGAGGACGCCATCTATCCACGCCACTCTGAACCAATGCGTGAGTGTGAGTGACAGATGACGCCTCCTCTGAGGACGCCATCTATCCACGACACTCAGAACCAACTCGCACAGTGATCTGTGTCCCACACTCTTGTTTTTTCATTTTTTCCCACCCTCTATTCCCCATTATGTCCCACCCCACATTCTGAAAGAGAGAAAAAACAACAGCCCTTTCGAAAATACGATTTATTGATCGAAAAAAACATACATTTCTCAACGAGGTAAAACATTATTGGAAAACCATCTGAGCATAGAGTCTACATTGAACTGTGTACACATATACTTGCAGTTGTAGGCGGCGGCGTGGTTCGGGCAAGGCGTCGGCGTTGGCTGCAAATTTTCCATTCCATGCGTCGTACCGTCGAACTGGGAGACGTCCTGGATAGACGGTGGGCAGGTCACTCCAATATCTCGGACTTTTCTCGAGAGGAACTCGGCTTTTTGGCTACCTCTCACATATATGACTTCGGCCGAGTACAGAAGGTATTTCTGCAGAATGGCATCAACGTCGTGGTACTCGACGTCCCCTGAAGAATACGGAATGCCATGAACGTACTTTTCCAAGTACCGGGTGGTCTTCTTGTCCTTGTCCGTCAACAAGACATAGGGCATTGGTGGCTTGAACAGGAAATTCTGCCGCTGGTGACCGATATGGATGGCAAGTTCTTTGGGGTGGAACACCCCGTTGACGACGAAACCTTGGATATCAACGACCGCGATTCTCATGATGTGTGCGTCTTGTACTAGCTGGCAACTGAATGACGATGTGCGCTAGAGAGCGTCAGTTCTCCCACTTCTCCCACCACGGTGGCGCGCGCCGCCTATGATTTCTCATGACCTCGGTAAGGGGAAGTACAATCGTCCGGGATGATGCAACAAGGGGAATTTTGACGAAAAACCGACGTTTTCGACACGGCTGTCCACCACGTCGAACAGACCGAAAAAGATTTGAATTTTCAGCTAGACGTTCAGCGGATGAGAAAGCATTTCAACGCAAAGGTGAACCGTCGGGTTAACCGTGACGAAACGTAGTTCTCGTTCGACGCTTGAACCGAAAAAGACCAACAAAATGGGGGTGGGAAGGCTGTACTCATCAGTCCGAATGCAACGAAAATATCTCCAATGTCAACCGACACTCACCGACGATGTTGACACGGCTGTCCACCACGAAGATTTCACCTTTCTCGAACAGACCGAAAAAGATTTGAATTTTCAGCTATCAATACTTAGACGTTCAGCAGATGAGAAAGCATGTCAACGCAAAGGATGACCGTCGGGTCAACCGTGACGGCTCTCGTTCGACGCCTGAACCGAGAAAAGACCAACAAAAATGGGGGGTGGGAAATCTGTACTCATCAAGCCGAATGCGATAAAAATATTTCCAATGTCAACCGATACTCTGAGAGGGCTTTTCTGGTTCACAACAAAATAGATGGACCGGTCAGGTCAACCGTTATGGAATCGAGCGAAAAAGGGGAAGACGTTGGGCCAACTGCTATGAAAACCGTTGAAAACCGCCGCCCTCTTGAGATGTGAGCGACTCGAAAAAACAGTTGTAGTCCCCTGTGGACGCTCTCCGATTCTCCAAAAGTCGGAATTCGGCCCCGAGAAGTGAAAATGTTTCCTTCGATGATTCACCGCGATACGACTCATGCCATACCGGCCAAATGACGATAAGGAATGCGAGGTTATCGCAGACATGTTCAGACAAGTCAACAACTTCAATGACGCACAGGCTATGAGTCATCACACAAACAGAGTGACCATCGATCAGCAGTAAAACGAACAAAGACGCCCAGCTCTGAGTCATCGGAGTGGTGACCTTCAAACCGTGAACAATATCCGAATCGTAAGAGTAGAAATTCACGGCGGCAGAAAAAACGGTGTTCGACCCTCCAAAAAATTGAATGTTTTGAAACGAGAGAAAGCTGTTGATCTGACTGCGTTAGGCCGAACGTTGTTGAAGCTCATGCCGATCATATCACGTCTACCTGAGTGCTGAACACGATGATTCCGAAACCCCGCAAGCGATGGGGACCGCATGTTTTGTCGTGAGATCCAAAGTGAAAAGTCAGATACTTGGGGGAATATACACCCATGACAATGGACGGGGGCCTCATAGTTCACCGTTGGTTCCCACCCCTCCACAAAAAGCATTCTCAAATTCGTCATTGGAGTCTTCAGTACTCATTTGTCTTCCAACGAGAATGGCTGCAGACTGTTCGTATGCCGAGAGACTTCAAACGTTTCGCAACTGGCCTTCGACATTTCCGAAAGAGAAGTTGGCCAGTGCCGGTTTCGTTTACACCGGTTCAGGAGACGACGACACAGTTACCTGTCTCAATTGCCGTGTCGAAGGATTCAATTGGGAGACTGGCGATAATCCTTTGATGGACCACTTCAGGTGGACACCCTATTGTACGTTCTTCGACAGCGATACTTCTTCGTTCATCAATCGGGTGAAACGACCAACACATACGGAAAATAGTGTTCTCATGAGACGCCTCGCAACTTTCGAAAACTGGCCCATCGGTCTCAGTCAGACGCCTCAAGAACTTGCCGAATGTGGCTTTTTCTACACTGGAATAGGAGATCACGTAAAATGCTTTCACTGCGGCAACGAAATAGCCCACTGGAAACAAGGAGATTCGGTTTGGACACATGGCTGTCACGACGGATGCGATTTCATGATGAAACTTCAACCGTCCAGGGCGTCTCCGCCGCCGCCACCGCTGACCTGTAAAGTTTGTTTGGACAATGAAGTATGCATTGTATTCATGCCTTGTAGACATTTGGTTTGTTGTATCGAATGCTGTGTAAGATGCGGTGAAAACTGTCCCGTTTGCCGTTCACCAATCACCTCATTCATGAAGATATATGTATCTTGAATATACGTTTGAAATTGGCGCCTCGTTTCATTCCACCTCCCACATAGGTCTGCACACAGACATGCGCTTTCGATACTTTGAAACTTCACGTCACGTTCTTGTGGCATTCTCAACCGCAAAATATCCCCAGAATCTGGGGAAATATCAAGGAAATCCTATAGAATTTTCCCCAGATCTAAGGAAATGTTCTCTCAAGTGCGACATCGTCGGTTGGTGCGTATCCATGCTTCACTGAGGGGGTAATGGAGGAAACAGCATACACTTCAAATGTCAAATATCCCGCCTCAAGCGTGGCATAAGAGCCGTAGAAGGACGTCTGGGAACGTTCCCACCAAGAACGCCGTCGACCACGTCAGTCTTTGAAATCCAAATGTTCCCGCCATCTGACGTATCACGTGACCATGACTGCTGCGCGGAATGCTAGAACGTTCAAAATTCCCGCCACGTCTTGCACGCCACGGTCATGCGCACAACGATCTGCTGGGTACTTTGAAGTTTTCGTCTGACGACCAACCTTTGCCGCCTAGAACGTTTGCCGCTCATGCGCACCAACGCTTGGACGTTCAAGTCTTTCGAATTTCCCGCCTAGAGTGTTTGTCGCGACGTTCAGGCTCATTCAAAGTTGCCACCTACAGCGTTTGCCGCTCATGCGCACAAACGCTTTTGGATACATTGACTGGCTGAAGTCCTCCAAATTTCTCACCAGAACGTTCACATCGACGCTCATATCATTCAAATTTCCCGCCTACAGCGTTTGTCGCTCCGTTCAGGCTTATGTCTTTCGAATTTCGCGCCAGAACATTGACGCTCAGGCTGAACTCATTCAAAGTTGCCGCCTACAGCGTTTGCCGCTCATGCGCAAAAACCTTTTGGTCACTTCGACGTTCAGGCTGAAGTCAGTGTTCACCGCTCATGCGCAAAACGATCATTCGTGTACTTTGAAGTTTCTGTCCGACGACTTACCTATCGATGTTGCCGTCTACAGCGTTTGTCGCTCCGTTCAGGCTTATGTCTTTCGAATTTCGCGCCAGAACGTTCACTTTGACGCTCAGGCCGCCTACAGCGTTTGCCGCTCATGCGCACGAACGCTTTTGGATACATCCGTAGATTGTTTGTCGGACGTTCAGGCTCATTCAAAGTTGCCGCCTACAGCGTTTGCCGCTCACGCGCACAAACGCTTTGGTCACTTCGACGTTCAGACGCACAACGATAATCGTGTACTTTGACGTTTTCGTGCGTTTGGCCCTAACCATCAAGCTGAAGTTCAGGGTTCACCGCTCATGCGCAAAACGATCATTCCTGTACTTTGAAATTTCCGTACGTCTGACGACTAACCTTTCAAAGTTGCCGCCTATAGCGCTTGCCGCTCATGCGCAAAACTATCTATACTTCGGTTTTCGACGTTGACGCTTATAGACTGGACCATTCACGTACTTTAAAGTTTCGCTGACAACTCACTTTCAAAGTTGCGCCAGAGATTGCCGCTCATACACAAAAGATTTTGCACTAGTCTGAAGCTGAGTACCACCCCACTATATGTGCTTTGGAGTTCGTCTGACGACTACTCCAAAGTTGCCGCCTAGAGCGTTTCAGCCATGTGCAAAGTATCCATACACGTTCAGGCACATGGCAGACGTGTTGGTGCAAGATGGTCAGATGCGAGTCAGGTGACGCAGATGCTAGTCAGGGACGTCAATGCCAGAGTTGCAAGAGAGTGGACGTAGATGCTGAGTGAGAGATCAGGAAATTAGCTAATAAATAAGTCGTTATATAATGAGTCAGATAGACTAAAAATTTTTAAGAGAAAACGTCTGTTTATATCAATTGTATATTAATATAATCATTATGTTGAAAATAAAATTTATTATAACATATTAAAATAAAATTTTGATCGAAAATGAACAAAAACTACATTTTTATGAAAAAACAAAAACTTTTTGACTATAAATTTTTTTTTTTTTGATATTTTGATATAAAAAATTTTTTACTTTACCATAAATATGAAAAACTAAAAATTTTTTTATTAAAAAATAAAAAAAAAAACTGTTTTTTGATATTTTTGTAGAAAATGAAAAGTAGATATTGGGGGAATATACACCCATGACAATGGACGGGGGCTATAGTTCACCATTGGTTCCACCCCTCCACAAAAAGCATTCTCAAATTCGTCATTGGAGTCTTCAGTACTCATTTGTCTTCCAACGAGAATGGCTGCAGACTGTTCGTATGCCGAGAGACTTCAAACGTTTCGCAACTGGCCTTCGACATTTCCGAAAGAGAAGTTGGCCAGTGCCGGTTTCGTTTACACCGGTTCAGGAGACGACGACACAGTTACCTGTCTCAATTGCCGTGTCGAAGGATTCAATTGGGAGACTGGCGATAATCCTTTGATGGACCACTTCAGGTGGACACCCTATTGTACGTTCTTCGACAGCGATACTTCTTCGTTCATCAATCGGGTGAAACGACCAACACATACGGAAAATAGTGTTCTCATGAGACGCCTCGCAACTTTCGAAAACTGGCCCATCGGTCTCAGTCAGACGCCTCAAGAACTTGCCGAATGTGGCTTTTTCTACACTGGAATAGGAGATCACGTAAAATGCTTTCACTGCGGCAACGAAATAGCCCACTGGAAACAAGGAGATTCGGTTTGGACACATGGCTGTCACGACGGATGCGATTTCATGATGAAACTTCAACCGTCCAGGGCGTCTCCGCCGCCGCCACCGCTGACCTGTAAAGTTTGTTTGGACAATGAAGTATGCATTGTATTCATGCCTTGTAGACATTTGGTTTGTTGTATCGAATGCTGTGTAAGATGCGGTGAAAACTGTCCCGTTTGCCGTTCACCAATCACCTCATTCATGAAGATATATGTATCTTGAATATACGTTTGAAATTGGCGCCTCGTTTCATTCCACCTCCCACATAGGTCTGCACACAGACATGCGCTTTCGATACTTTGAAACTTCACGTCACGTTCTTGTGGCATTCTCAACCGCAAAATATCCCCAGAATCTGGGGAAATATCAAGGAAATCCTATAGAATTTTCCCCAGATCTAAGGAAATGTTCTCTCAAGTGCGACATCGTCGGTTGGTGCGTATCCATGCTTCACTGAGGGGGTAATGGAGGAAACAGCATACACTTCAAATGTCAAATATCCCGCCTCAAGCGTGGCATAAGAGCCGTAGAAGGACGTCTGGGAACGTTCCCACCAAGAACGCCGTCGACCACGTCAGTCTTTGAAATCCAAATGTTCCCGCCATCTGACGTATCACGTGACCATGACTGCTGCGCGGAATGCTAGAACGTTCAAAATTCCCGCCACGTCTTGCACGCCACGGTCATGCGCACAACGATCTGCTGGGTACTTTGAAGTTTTCGTCTGACGACCAACCTTTGCCGCCTAGAACGTTTGCCGCTCATGCGCACCAACGCTTGGACGTTCAAGTCTTTCGGATTTCCCGCCTAGAGTGTTTGTCGCGACGTTCAGGCTCATTCAAAGTTGCCACCTACAGCGTTTGCCGCTCATGCGCACAAACGCTTTTGGATACATTGACTGGCTGAAGTCCTCCAAATTTCTCACCAGAACGTTCACATCGACGCTCATATCATTCAAATTTCCCGCCTACAGCGTTTGTCGCTCCGTTCAGGCTTATGTCTTTCGAATTTCGCGCCAGAACATTGACGCTCAGGCTGAACTCATTCAAAGTTGCCGCCTACAGCGTTTGCCGCTCATGCGCAAAAACGCTTTTGGTCACTTCGACGTTCAGGCTGAAGTCAGTGTTCACCGCTCATGCGCAAAACGATCATTCGTGTACTTTGAAGTTTCTGTCCGACGACTTACCTATCGATGTTGCCGTCTACAGCGTTTGTCGCTCCGTTCAGGCTTATGTCTTTCGAATTTCGCGCCAGAACGTTCACTTTGACGCTCAGGCCGCCTACAGCGTTTGCCGCTCATGCGCACGAACGCTTTTGGATACATCCCGCCTAGATTGTTTGTCGCGACGTTCAGGCTCATTCAAAGTTGCCGCCTACAGCGTTTGCCGCTCACGCGCACAAACGCCTTTGGTCACTTCGACGTTCAGACGCACAACGATAATCCGTGTACTTTGACGTTTTCGTGCGTTTGGCCCTAACCATCAAGCTGAAGTTCAGGGTTCACCGCTCATGCGCAAAACGATCATTCCTGTACTTTGAAATTTCCGTACGTCTGACGACTAACCTTTCAAAGTTGCCGCCTATAGCGCTTGCCGCTCATGCGCAAACACGTATGCTATGTACTTCGAAGTTTCTGTCTGACGACCCATTGCCGCTCGTGGCGCATAGACTTCTCCAACGTTCTTGCGTCTTTTCAAAGTTTCCGCCTAGACGGTTCAGTTTTTCGACGTTTGGCGCACGACGTGAATTCGCTCATGCGTCTAGGCTTCCTCAATGGACTTTGCCCCCATCGAGCGTCTGACCACGTGACTACCACCACCCCTCCTGACATGTACATGAAAATCGGTAGAGCGTCAGTCTATCAGTTGGAGTCGTACGAGCAACAATGTTGAAGAAAATCCGTAACTACGCGAGTCAGTGGACGTCGCAACCACAAACGTCGGAAGATGATGTGAATTCGCTAAGGCAAAAAAACTCTGAACTAGTGAAATCGGTGCAAGAGTTGAAGCAGATGCTGGTCACGGAAATACGCAAGGCTTCCCACGAAAGACGTAAAAATGCCGGAAAGATTGCAAAGGAGCGAGCTGAACGAAAACGAGCTGAGATCGAACGCCTGAAAGTTGAAGAGAGGATCCAGAGAAACATTTCTGTCCTGAGGGAATCAATCGCACCCAGGTTGACGCCTTATTCGATCAACGAAGAAAAAGTTCGATGTCTTGGTCTGTTCGAAGTGGTACCCGACACAGAGTGGTACATACTGAGACGTCAACAATGCAATTGGAAACATGCTGAAAAAGTACTTGGCGAAAGAGGTGTGCGTCTGCTCAAAAAGTGGGAAAACGTATCCCATTCCATCGATATCTGCAACCGTATCAAGAGTCATTTCAAAGAAGTGGAACAGTGTGGGGTACATATAAACCGAATCAAGGTCCTACAGCATCCCATCACCAACGACTACATCATGAATATGATCGATCACTATGTGCATGACAATGAAGCAGTCGTACTTGCATCAGAAAATGAGCGTGCAGTATAGACCAATCTGTGTGGATAGTTCGAGCATCCATCTCTGCAGCCCATTTGCCCACGTTAGCCTTGAGACGCATTGACTATGTACTATTGAATGATACGAATAAACTACTTTGTTGTATGCTTTGCCTCATTTTTGAGATGTGTCATTTCTCGCACGCAAAAACGTTCCATTTTGATGCAGTTTTTTCGACGAAAAAATTGCATCAAAACGCACCATTTTTGACGTGTTTTTCGACACTCATTTTCGATGCGTCGAAGTGACAGAAAAACGTCATTTTTCACGTGTTTTTTCGACGCTCATTTTCGATGCGTGAAAACGCGTGAAAAACGAAGGTTTTTTGTCACTTCGACGCACCGAAAATGAGCATCGAAAAAACAGGCAAAAAACGACGTATTTTGGTCACTTTGAAAATGACAAATTTTGGGCGAGAAACAGTCGATGAAAACTGCACAATTTTCATCCCATTTTACATGTATTCTTATGGGAAAAACCGGCGATTTTGATCGACTCATTTTCGCACAAAAATCATCGAAAAACGACCAGTTTTTCACGATATTTCGGTGCTCATTTTCGGTGCGTCGAAGTGACAGAAAAACGTCGTTTTTGACGCTTTTTTTCGACGCTCATTTTCGATGCGTGAAAACGCGTGAAAAACGATGTTTTTCTGTCACTTCGACGCATCGAAAATGAGCATCGAAAAAACACGCAAAAAACGACGTATTTTGGTCACTTTTGACGCGTCAAAAACGCACCGTTTTTGTGCTGTTTTTTCGCATCAAAAATGCTAAGTTTTCTGTTCACTTTTCGCATCAAAAATTTCGAATGCGAGACATTTGACCTACTACCAGTCAAGTCGCTCTACCTAAGTCAAAGTATCCTCTGAAGTTGGTTGCGCACACATCAGATGCCACCTGTCACTCATCCTCAGAGCATATGACGAACAGTTGATGCGCATAAGCGACAGACGTTTTTCCCGTCCGCTCTAGGAGGGAAATTTGAACGTCCTCAGGAGTCTATCTGACTCACATCTGACGCTCACCTGACACGCATCTGGCTGGAGATTTGAACGTCCTCAGGCGTAAGTCTTCCTGAATCGCATCTGACGCACACCTGACACGCATCTGACGTCCACCTGGCTAGCATCTGACGCACACCTGACTGGCATCTGACGTCCACCTGACTAGCATCTGACGTCCACCTGACTCGCATCTGACACATCTGAAGTGCACCAAGCACGCCTGCCATGTGCCTGAACGTGTATGGCATACTTTGCACATGAGCTGCAAACGCTCTAGGCGGCAACTTTGGAAGGTAAGTCGTCAGACAGAAACTCCAAAGCACATATGAGCTGGGGGTGAACGGTGAACTCAGACTTCAGACTGAACGTGACCAAAATCGTGTTTGTGTATGAGCGGCAAATGCTCTAGGCGGCAACTTTGAAAGGTGAGTTGTCAGACGGAAACTTCAAAGTACGTGAATGGTCCACGTCGTATAAGCGTCAAACGTCGAAAAGCCGAAGTATAGCATACGTTTTGCGCATGAGCGGCAAGCGCTATAGGCGGCAACTTTGAAAGGTTAGTCGTCAGACGTACGGAAATTTCAAAGTACAGGAATGATCGTTTTGCGCATGAGCGGTGAACCCTGAACTTCAGCTTGATGGTTAGGGCCAAACGCACGAAAACGTCAAAGTACACGGATTATCGTTGTGCGTCTGAACGTCGAAGTGACCAAAGGCGTTTGTGCGCGTGAGCGGCAAACGCTGTAGGCGGCAACTTTGAATGAGCCTGAACGTCGCGACAAACAATCTAGGCGGGATGTATCCAAAAGCGTTCGTGCGCATGAGCGGCAAACGCTGTAGGCGGCCTGAGCGTCAAAGTGAACGTTCTGGCGCGAAATTCGAAAGACATAAGCCTGAACGGAGCGACAAACGCTGTAGACGGCAACATCGATAGGTAAGTCGTCGGACAGAAACTTCAAAGTACACGAATGATCGTTTTGCGCATGAGCGGTGAACACTGACTTCAGCCTGAACGTCGAAGTGACCAAAAGCGTTTTTGCGCATGAGCGGCAAACGCTGTAGGCGGCAACTTTGAATGAGTTCAGCCTGAGCGTCAATGTTCTGGCGCGAAATTCGAAAGACATAAGCCTGAACGGAGCGACAAACGCTGTAGGCGGGAAATTTGAATGATATGAGCGTCGATGTGAACGTTCTGGTGAGAAATTTGGAGGACTTCAGCCAGTCAATGTATCCAAAAGCGTTTGTGCGCATGAGCGGCAAACGCTGTAGGTGGCAACTTTGAATGAGCCTGAACGTCGCGACAAACACTCTAGGCGGGAAATTCGAAAGACTTGAACGTCCAAGCGTTGGTGCGCATGAGCGGCAAACGTTCTAGGCGGCAAAGGTTGGTCGTCAGACGAAAACTTCAAAGTACCCAGCAGATCGTTGTGCGCATGACCGTGGCGTGCAAGACGTGGCGGGAATTTTGAACGTTCTAGCATTCCGCGCAGCAGTCATGGTCACGTGATACGTCAGATGGCGGGAACATTTGGATTTCAAAGACTGACGTGGTCGACGGCGTTCTTGGTGGGAACGTTCCCAGACGTCCTTCTACGGCTCTTATGCCACGCTTGAGGCGGGATATTTGACATTTGAAGTGTATGCTGTTTCCTCCATTACCCCCTCAGTGAAGCATGGATACGCACCAACCGACGATGTCGCACTTGAGAGAACATTTCCTTAGATCTGGGGAAAATTCTATAGGATTTCCTTGATATTTCCCCAGATTCTGGGGATATTTTGCGGTTGAGAATGCCACAAGAACGTGACGTGAAGTTTCAAAGTATCGAAAGCGCATGTCTGTGTGCAGACCTATGTGGGAGGTGGAATGAAACGAGGCGCCAATTTCAAACGTATATTCAAGATACATATATCTTCATGAATGAGGTGATTGGTGAACGGCAAACGGGACAGTTTTCACCGCATCTTACACAGCATTCGATACAACAAACCAAATGTCTACAAGGCATGAATACAATGCATACTTCATTGTCCAAACAAACTTTACAGGTCAGCGGTGGCGGCGGCGGAGACGCCCTGGACGGTTGAAGTTTCATCATGAAATCGCATCCGTCGTGACAGCCATGTGTCCAAACCGAATCTCCTTGTTTCCAGTGGGCTATTTCGTTGCCGCAGTGAAAGCATTTTACGTGATCTCCTATTCCAGTGTAGAAAAAGCCACATTCGGCAAGTTCTTGAGGCGTCTGACTGAGACCGATGGGCCAGTTTTCGAAAGTTGCGAGGCGTCTCATGAGAACACTATTTTCCGTATGTGTTGGTCGTTTCACCCGATTGATGAACGAAGAAGTATCGCTGTCGAAGAACGTACAATAGGGTGTCCACCTGAAGTGGTCCATCAAAGGATTATCGCCAGTCTCCCAATTGAATCCTTCGACACGGCAATTGAGACAGGTAACTGTGTCGTCGTCTCCTGAACCGGTGTAAACGAAACCGGCACTGGCCAACTTCTCTTTCGGAAATGTCGAAGGCCAGTTGCGAAACGTTTGAAGTCTCTCGGCATACGAACAGTCTGCAGCCATTCTCGTTGGAAGACAAATGAGTACTGAAGACTCCAACGAACTGTGACGAATTTGAGAATGCTTTTTGTGGAGGGGTGGGAACCAACGGTGAACTATGAGGCCCCCGTCCATTGTCATGGGTGTATATTCCCCCAAGTATCTGACTTTTCACTTTGGATCTCACGACAAAACATGCGGTCCCCATCGCTTGCGGGGTTTCGGAATCATCGTGTTCAGCACTCAGGTAGACGTGATATGATCGGCATGAGCTTCAACAACGTTCGGCCTAACGCAGTCAGATCAACAGCTTTCTCTCGTTTCAAAACATTCAATTTTTTGGAGGGTCGAACACCGTTTTTTCTGCCGCCGTGAATTTCTACTCTTACGATTCGGATATTGTTCACGGTTTGAAGGTCACCACTCCGATGACTCAGAGCTGGGCGTCTTTGTTCGTTTTACTGCTGATCGATGGTCACTCTGTTTGTGTGATGACTCATAGCCTGTGCGTCATTGAAGTTGTTGACTTGTCTGAACATGTCTGCGATAACCTCGCATTCCTTATCGTCATTTGGCCGGTATGGCATGAGTCGTATCGCGGTGAATCATCGAAGGAAACATTTTCACTTCTCGGGGCCGAATTCCGACTTTTGGAGAATCGGAGAGCGTCCACAGGGGACTACAACTGTTTTTTCGAGTCGCTCACATCTCAAGAGGGCGGCGGTTTTCAACGGTTTTCATAGCAGTTGGCCCAACGTCTTCCCCTTTTTCGCTCGATTCCATAACGGTTGACCTGACCGGTCCATCTATTTTGTTGTGAACCAGAAAAGCCCTCTCAGAGTATCGGTTGACATTGGAAATATTTTTATCGCATTCGGCTTGATGAGTACAGATTTCCCACCCCCCATTTTTGTTGGTCTTTTCTCGGTTCAGGCGTCGAACGAGAGCCGTCACGGTTGACCCGACGGTCATCCTTTGCGTTGACATGCTTTCTCATCTGCTGAACGTCTAAGTATTGATAGCTGAAAATTCAAATCTTTTTCGGTCTGTTCGAGAAAGGTGAAATCTTCGTGGTGGACAGCCGTGTCAACATCGTCGGTGAGTGTCGGTTGACATTGGAGATATTTTCGTTGCATTCGGACTGATGAGTACAGCCTTCCCACCCCCATTTTGTTGGTCTTTTTCGGTTCAAGCGTCGAACGAGAACTACGTTTCGTCACGGTTAACCCGACGGTTCACCTTTGCGTTGAAATGCTTTCTCATCCGCTGAACGTCTAGCTGAAAATTCAAATCTTTTTCGGTCTGTTCGACGTGGTGGACAGCCGTGTCGAAAACGTCGGTTTTTCGTCAAAATTCCCCTTGTTGCATCATCCCGGACGATTGTACTTCCCCTTACCGAGGTCATGAGAAATCATAGGCGGCGCGCGCCACCGTGGTGGGAGAAGTGGGAGAACTGACGCTCTCTAGCGCACATCGTCATTCAGTTGCCAGCTAGTACAAGACGCACACATCATGAGAATCGCGGTCGTTGATATCCAAGGTTTCGTCGTCAACGGGGTGTTCCACCCCAAAGAACTTGCCATCCATATCGGTCACCAGCGGCAGAATTTCCTGTTCAAGCCACCAATGCCCTATGTCTTGTTGACGGACAAGGACAAGAAGACCACCCGGTACTTGGAAAAGTACGTTCATGGCATTCCGTATTCTTCAGGGGACGTCGAGTACCACGACGTTGATGCCATTCTGCAGAAATACCTTCTGTACTCGGCCGAAGTCATATATGTGAGAGGTAGCCAAAAAGCCGAGTTCCTCTCGAGAAAAGTCCGAGATATTGGAGTGACCTGCCCACCGTCTATCCAGGACGTCTCCCAGTTCGACGGTACGACGCATGGAATGGAAAATTTGCAGCCAACGCCGACGCCTTGCCCGAACCACGCCGCCGCCTACAACTGCAAGTATATGTGTACACAGTTCAATGTAGACTCTATGCTCAGTTGGTTTTCCAATAATGTTTTACCTCGTTGAGAAATGTATGTTTTTTTCGATCAATAAATCGTATTTTCGAAAGGGCTGTTATTTTTTCTCTCTTTCAGAATGTGGGGTGGGACATAATGGGGAATAGAGGGTGGGAAAAAATGAAAAAACAAGAGTGTGGGACACAGATCACTGTGCGAGTTGGTTCTGAGTGTCGTGGATAGATGGCGTCCTCCGAGGCGGCGTCATCTGTCACTCACACTTACGCATTGGTTCAGAGTGGCGTGGATAGATGGCGTCCTCGGAGGGGCGTCATCTGTCACTCACACTTATGAGTTGGTTCAGAGTGGCGTGGATAGATGGCGTCCTCGGAGGGGCGTCATCTGTCACTCACACTTATGAGTTGGCTCACAGTGGCGTGGATAGATGGCGTCCTCGGAGGAGCGTCATCTGTCACTTCCTCTGTCAGTCAAGTCATACGTCTGTCAAGTCATACGTCGGCGGTCAGTCAAGTCCTGCGTCTGTCATAAGTCATCTGCCATTCACCACATACATCCTCTGTCATTCGAGTCGTTCACATCATACGTCGCAGTCAAGTCATACGTCAGAAATATTGCCTGTCATCCGAGTTGGCAGTCGTTCACATCATACGTCAGCTATATATCGTCTGTCATTCGAGTTGGCTATCGTTCACATCATACGTCAGCCATATCGTCTGTCATTCGTGTTGGGCTGTCGTTCACATCACACATCAGTCAATTCATTTGTCAGCTGTCAGAAATATCGTCTTGTCATTCGTGTTGCCTGTCGTTCACGTCATTGGAGTCATACGTCTGTCAGTCAAGTCTTGCGTCTGTCATTCGAGCCAAACATCATACCACAATCCTCTGTCATTTGTCGTTCACGTCATTGGAGTCATACGTCTGTCAGTAAAGTCTTGCGTCTGTCATATGGTTACTCTGTCACGCATTCTCTCCAAATCAAAGTCAAAACGATTTCACATACAAGTATATATTTTCCTATAGGTTACAGTTCTCAAAAAATATGTGGATATGGGTGGACACAGAGAGAGAAAACTTCCTTCATGTTGTTGCCTAGTTCTCGATGAACTTGAAGGTATTTGTCTTTCCGACCCCTCCTTCTTCGACTACCAGGGCGTACTTCCCCGGAGTAAATTGGTCAATATGTCCCCTGAGGATTGCAAACACTCTTCTCGGAAGGAATACCTCGTACAGCTGGATATCGGCTATGATGGTCTCTCCGAACTTGGTTTTCACCAGGCGAAGCTTCTGAATTGGATAGGGCTTGTTTTTCTGCAAGCTGCTCATAGGAACGGTCTGCTTGTATCCAGAAGCGCTGCATATTGTGTTCAACTCTGCAAGGAGGTCCATCTGAAGCAAAAAACATCAAAATTTTAGGACACCCTGTACATACGTTCGAAAACAAAATGGCTCACGCTGTATGAGTCAACACACTTGACGGAAAAATTTTGACGCACACTGTGCTGCTGTTGGTTCACCCTGTATGAGCCAACACACTTGACGAAAAAATTATGACGCACACTGTATACGTCTGAAAAAACTCAACCTGTATGAGCCAACAACAACTTGCAGACACTTCACTTTGACAGAAAAATTTTCGACACACCCTGTATATGCCGATACGTTCGAAAAAACTCAACCTGTATGAGCCAACACACTGAGCCAACGAAAAAAGTTTCGACACACGCTGTATATGCCGTTCGAAAAAATTCACACTGAGCCAACACACTTGACAGAAAAAAGTTTCGACACACGCTGTATATGCCGAGATCAACACTTGCGCATGAATAGCTCTCAACCTGTATGTGAGCCGTTTCGAAAAAACACTCCCGAACACGAAGGAAAAAGAGGTACTTACATTTTTCAGTCTGATCACACTGTCGTTCTATAGCGGTATATATCGTATGAGTTCTAGCAGGAAACTGACTTCGATGGTCTGATGGCGGACACACAACACTGTCTTCGATGGCGGTATCGTACGAGTTCTAGCAGGAGACTGACTTCGCGGCAATCGAGAAGTTGGCGCAATCCCCTACCCGCGCCGCCACGCGTCCATCTCGTTGACCTCTAAGCCGCCTGAAGAATATGACAGCATTGCCTCACCGTACCACCCACATGTGTCATGAACGCCGCCTGAAGCGAAAGACGCTTCCAGTTCAAATATTCCCGCTCGAAATGGGTGCGGTTCTACGATGCCGCCCGAACGTTTCCGATAAGACGCCGCGTATGACCTTCTGCATTTCTCGGAAAAGCGCTTGCGTCATCTGGGATTCCCCACGTATTTTGTTTGTATCGTGTTCTGGAATTTTCGATCTTCCTCAATTCTTGGAAAAACATCACTTCGCACATGCGGTTCAATTCTTGGAATTTGTCAGAAGCCCGGCTCCTTTCCGTCGGAGGCAGATAAGGCTACGTAAACAAGTCAGCGATGACATCATCCGGTGAATACCCGCAGTTCTGCAGGTCTCAGCTTGTCGATGCCTCGAATGAATAGCGGACATGGGCGGAGGTCTGGGGGCCACAGTTTCCCGTCGCCCAACCAGTCTGGGACCCCGCTAGGACGACATAGGCGTAGTATGTTCCCTAAATCGCTCGATATACGCAAGGTATGTTCTGTGACCGAGATCTCGGTCACAGAACATACTTTGCTATACTACTATATGTATATATATATGTATATATATATATATGTATATATATATATATATATATGTGAGAAGGTTAGACGACTGTCTAAGTTAAAGAAGAATCCTTTAAATATTCGGGTGTGCAGTCAACAAGGAATTGGAAAAAGTGAACTCTTTATTCTGTTCAAGCTTTCGAGTCTTTATTGGCTCTTCATCAGGAACTCTACAATGAATTAGGAAAATTGTGAGAATTCTCACAATTTTCCTAATTCATTGTAGAGTTCCTGATGAAGAGCCAATAAAGACTCGAAAGCTTGAACAGAATAAAGAGTTCACTTTTTCCAATTCCTTGTTGACTGCACACCCGAATATTTAAAGGATTCTTCTATATATATATATATATATATATATATATATATATATATATATATCTTCAAAGATTTTATATCTGACATAACATTTTGTTTTTCAGGAGGGGCAGCCATCTCAAGCTAACTCATAGAGATCAATTTTCCTAGACACCATGATGAAAGCAGATTCCTTCAATTTCCGTTTCCTGTCATTGCTCTTTTTTGCAATAATTTTAGTGTCATTCGATTCCACTGTGTGATCTCCATCGACAGTAAGAATGCTAATTCAGAACTACCTATCTGTCTGTTCCCGATGTACATCTTTCATTCTCTCTCACACTTCCAAAGGTCTAGTCGTTCCACCGACTGCACGAACAAGGAATTTGGTAAATACAATTTTTTGTGTTTTCCGTTGTGTTATTTGGTTTGGTATGTGTCAGTTTTGAACGAGAAATATTTGTAGTTTTGAATGTTGGTTTAACATTATACCTGTTGCCGATCCATTCAATCTTTTCAGACAAACGAGGGACATAAAGTTCCTATTTTTTGTTCTCCCCTGTACAATGTTCGGAAATTTGAAATTTTGACAACTCAGATGCTAGTTTACTACAATACACCAATTTTTATGAAGAATCAAATTTTCTGATAAATAATAAATATAAACAGCTAACCCTAGTCTCTAAATTAAGTATCAACTTTCTTCTCCTGTAGCGAAACCAGCGTCGAGTGCAAAGTCTCAGATTGATGTAAGGTGAATTGATCTCTAGGAAAATTTTCAACTTATTCACTGAAGGTTCCAATCTCATCGTTTATGATTTTTATCCTCAATTTGAAATTGTGAACCAAGACACATTTTCGTCATCATATGAAGTATGTTCCCAAAAAGATAAAATTAATGGGTAACAAATATCGCGTTCATTGTGAATGTGCACGAAAACGCTTGAGAAATCATTCAGAAATCTAAAATGAATTCTCATTCTCACAGGTCATCTTGAATCGATATTCATTTTAATGTCCTAAAATACCCCGAGAAAACTTCACCAGAATTCATTTCCTCAAGAAATGCTATCTAGTCCTTCCCCCTCCCGTGATAGATGACAACTTCCTTTATTGGTGAAAAAACTCCTCTCAGCTGATATCTCCCAGATCAAATGAAATTCCCTGGCGAATTTCCAATGTAAAATGTATGTGCATATGAAATAACTATCTTATGAGGGTCTGGAATTTTCAATTCTTCTGAACGAGTCGGTGTTTCAGATATTCTTATGCTGCTCGTTCAATCTAATCATTCCGTCAATGGATTCTTCTCATGAAAATTCCCCCAAATGCAGAAAAGTCATTCGGATGCCACAATTCCATTTCCAGTTGGTGGGTACTTACACAGTTTCGTTTCAGATAGCTTTCCCAGCAGGGTAATTAAGGCCGCTCTGGTCTGGAAGAAATGAAAAAATCATCATTGTATGCCTAATACTCGTGAAGCATATTCCGAAATATTGGGTGGAGACTAATTGGAAATGATCATGAGATACGAATATTCAGTAGTACAATCATCGAATGAAAATGGGACGTCATCTTTTGTACCTACCGCTGTAATTGGGTATTATTTCGTTGCATTATATGTTTACGTAATATAAGAGGAATTGAATAGAAAAGATTTTACTTGAAGAATCTGGTAATATTTGCATAATTGAGAATATCTAATAAAACTCAGGCAAGATATGGGATACGACAGATAGAGAGTTGTTCATAATTATTCTGTATTAGCTAAAGGAATGTATTGTAATGTCAGTTTGTTCATTTTCTACAGAATGTACAGTAACGAACAGAACAAACGTTTTAAGTCTAACTTGTCTTTGTTTTCTCATATAACTGAGAGCTAAGATAAAACAAATTAAATAAAACTGAATGAAATAAAACTTGAAGTGGAATTATACAATTCCACAAACTTTACACATATAATTTCTCAATTTCATAAAATACTTTCGAAACAAGGTACTCGTTTTTATCATTACACGTAGAAATTTTTATTGGAATATATACAAGTGTAGAAGGGCAGATTTTTTATCTACCCTGAAAAGTTGCTGCGTCTATTGAAATTTGAAAACGGAAGGGGATTTAGTTTCCGAAACGTTAATTTTTGCCGCATGTTTATTAAGCATGCGGCAAAAATTTGAGGGACTATTCCTTGGGCTATTCTAAGGATATTTTGTCCTCTGATGATTTTTGATAGGGCGCTTTGTTTCGAAGATCGTTTCTGATTGCGTTACACCCAGCTATTATCCAATTTCCCAAATCTTCCACATCTGCAACTGGAGTAGTATTTTTTATTACTTGGTGGGTCCAGTGTAACATATATATATATATATATATATATATATATATATATATATATATATATATATATATATATATATATATATATATATATATATATGTTACAGTGAAGGTTTTCACGGATGCTTGAGTATGCGAAATTGGTATTCTGGGATTTCATCCGTTGATTTGTCGGTATTGGCTTTCGACGTTTCGCCAACATCTCAGTTGGCATTTTCAAGAATGTTACTGCTCCTACTTGGTGCTAGCAACTGTTGTTTGAAAAACTTCTGCCAGTTTTTAAATGATTTCTCGGTCGTAAATTGTAGCCGATATGATCTGCTCCCTCAGCCGTCGGATTGATTATGGTTGTCGGACCTTTGGCTAATGACTGTTCAGGTAGTAACGGTCGGTCTGGTTTGTGGTGACCTGCATCCACCGAAGGACCATTTCCTGAACTGTTTTTCTTTTTGTTGATGAGGGCCCTCCAGACATTTGGAATATTTTGAGAGTCGTCTGTTTTGTTCATTTCTCCATGTTTTTCTATCTCGATTGCTTCCCTAATTTGGCGTGTTCTGAAATGGTTCACCTGCGCTATTTGCTTTGCTGCCTCGAACTTTATTTTGTGACCCGTCTGGTGGTGGTGTTGAAACAGGGCGGAAGATGTTTGTTTTGTCCTTATGCTATTTTTGTGTTCCTGCACTCTAGCTGACATTCTCCTATTCGTCCGGCCAATATATTGCTCATCACAGTCCCCGCATGTGATGCTATATACTCCTTGGTTTTCGAGAGGGATCCTGTCCTTTGGTCTCGGTAAGCAAAACGAAATGGTCCTTTGAGGTTTGAAAACGGTTCGTATATTTAGTTTTCTTATCAGTCTTTCGATTTTGTCGGTGACTCCTTTGATGAAAGGTAGTGTCACTGATTTTCTGGGTTCTGGGGGTTCCTCCGTCCTAGTTTTTCTTGGGTTTGTTCGCGCATGGATTGCCCTTCTGATTGACTGTGTTCCATAGCCATTTTTTTGAAGTGCTTTTGATGTCTCTGCTAGCTCTGCTTGTCTGTTTGTTGTTTCCGTCAGACGAAAAGATCGAGACACCAGCGTGTTGACTACGGATTGTAGTTGTGTGGGGTGATGGTGGGATTCGGCGTGTAGGTATCTGTTTGTGTGGGTGGGCTTTCGATATACTGTGTATCCTAAAGTGTCGTCCGGCTTTCTGGTTATCAATTTTCCCCAATTTCGCAATATACATACATATACATATATATATATATATATATATATATATATATATATATATATATATATATATATATATATATGCAAAAAGGTTTATACGCCTCCAATTTGTACATTCTAACATCGAACACGCCTCCGAAATCGGAGGCGACTTCGAAAAACCGGAGGCCAATTCGTATCCATGTGTATTTCCTATTCAATCCCATTTTCTCGTCATCAGAAGCCATTTGACAAATTTTTTGGTGGAGGCAATTTCGTTAGGTATATACCTACAGTTATACGATCGAGTGCAGCGTATCTTTCCCAGGCGGCGCCACCGTTTTATATTCATATACAACAAAAGTGATTCATCAGCGGAATTGGGCTCCATAAGTTCTCACTACTAACAAGTCACCGAAATTTGGCAACCTTGTACGGAGGTGGATCAGTACGGTCACTACATATCTGTGTATAATATCAACATCTGATGATTTAGTACTCTTTCACGAATCACGAATACGACTCCAAAATATAGTTATTTGTATATAAGTGGTGGTGGATTGGTACGGTGACTTCATAAGTGTATCTGCTGATTCCCTACTTCTGCATGAAATAATTATGAGATTTTGAACTACAGCTTCGAATGTCGACGTTGAGGTTACTTCACATTATTCTCTTCCATAATTCTGTCGTTTTGATACCGAAAAGTTACCGGATATACGTTTCATCTCTAATTGAATAATGCTAATCTATATGGAGAGTTGAACTTTTATGAGATATAATTCTTTTCCTGAATGACACTGGCTCTTTACATTTCTACAAAGAATTATGTACTTACCTATTCAGGTCAGTTTGAATATCGGGAGCAATTCGATCTTATGATATTTTCTTGTTCTTTACGGATTAAAAGTCATATAAAGTCAAATATAAAATAACCTGCTACAAATAGATGATCAAACTTTCATTGCTGAATACGTCCTCTTGGAATTCAGAAAAGGACATGATCTTTTTAATTATCTCATTAGTGAATATTCTGTGAAATGATAAATAATAATTACAACTATTAAAGAATACTACGGGTTTCACTCGCATTACGCTAACTTAGTCAATATTTTAAAGACATTCGAAACGGATCACGAATTATCAAATACCAAACTGACAGCATACACCACAACAATTGCATCCTGCTAATCTGATTATCTTCTTCACGGAAATATTGTTCATCCGAGTTTCGACTACAATTTTTTTTCAGATTGATATACAGAATGACCCATTTTAAAGCGGACCACCTCTTTAAAACTGTTATTTGTTATCCGATGCAGAAGTTTTTTTTTCTAGTGGGATGCCATAAATTCGAAATGAAAAAAAATCGCAGTCCACTTAGAATTTTTTTCAAGGTCAAAAATCCAAAAAACATACTTGCGATTTTTTCAATGAAATTTGACGACGTCACTGGATTTGTGATGCTTTCAAAAAGGTGTAACCAAAATTTCACGATGAAATAATTTTTTTAACAGAAATACAGCATACGTAAATTCATATCACTTTATCAAAATATTTCGAACAGTCGTCAAATAAATGACAATCTTGTTGAAAATATGATTTGAAATGCCCTTTCAGCTCGATTGTAGTCGAGTTTGTGAAGAGCAATTATTCGAAATGGCGTCAAATTATATCTCTTCGAAACGTAACTCCTTAGTATAGGAAATAGTTATGACCATCAGCAGTTTTTTGTCAAAGAAATTTAAAAATAATTTCATCGTGAAATTTTGCTCACACCCTTTTGAAAGCATCACAAATCCACAAATCGCTAGTATGTTTTTTGGATTAAGTTGGTCGTGAACATTTTATTTTCATTTTGAAATTATGGCATTCAACTAGAACTATTGATGCTCTATCTAATGAAAAAAAATCTGAATCGGATAATAAATAACAGTTTTAAAGAGGTGACCCGCATTCAAACGGGTCACTCTGTATATGTTTTTCCATAATTCAGGTTTACACGGAAGAATCAAAGAATATCATGAGAGAAAGAAATACGAATTAACAAGCAATTAATTTTCGAAAGTTCTGATCACCATTTAGCGATTTTTTTTCATTGAAGACAATTTTTTTATTGAAGTGATTTCACTTTGACTAGCCCTGAAAATGCATGAGGATCGGATCAGTGGGTTCAACTTTGACAGAGCTTCATAGGAAGATATTGCATGGACAATAAAAAACATATTTTTTTATTGATGATACATTCAAAAGAAAAGAAGACACAATTATTTCATTTGCCCCTGTAATAGTTATAAATAAACGTTTTTACTCGCACCCAATCTTTGTTGTGTAGTACATCTGAGTTATTTTTTATCAGCTCCACACATTCTTCTTTCATTGGCGGCTTTTTGGAAACTATATTCTCTCTGAAATGATTTTTCACTAGTCCCACCTCATTTCCAAAACTTCTACGATGCACGATGATTCACTAATTCTGAATCCGAAAAATAGGTACCACGAACGAATTGACCTCCCACTACTATAGTGGCATTGTGGAGGGGATCGCTAGATTTGGCAACATCGCCGGAGCCGTATTCGATACAATTCTATGTATAAATATATACAAAAGAGGTGAATTCGTAGGATGATGATGGGAGGCGTTTTACATTGAGACATATATGAAAAATCTGTATATTTTAAGAAGTGTAAATTGTTACCCCTCTCGTGGTGCCTCGAGAGACGATGATTTTTACTTGATATTGGCATAGAATACACACTTTCAAAGTTAATATTTATACCGGAGGCGTGGTCGCCTGTGTCGTGTATGGTGACCACTGAGATAGCGGTGCATGTATATTTATATATATATATATATATATATATATATATATATATATATATATATATATATATATATATATATATGCAAGATGAATTTTTCTGGGTTTTTATCCGTTAGGTATCTTCTGATTTGTTCGACGTTTCGAATTCCATTTTGAATTCATTCTCAAGAACTGTGAGACGAATATCTGTCCATACCGTCCTGGTCAATCACTCCCCTTACGAAGCAACCAAGCAAGAGCAAGCAAAGACTTCAATTGTCTGTTCTCCACGGAAACTGGTATTTATAATGACTCTCCTCAGTCATTATCCGACTGGGTCCGATAGTAAGGCTGCATCCTGCCCATCCAGGTATTATGTAGAAATTGATGTTTTCACGGATCTTCGATATGCAAGATGAATTTTTCTGGGTTTTTATCCGTTAGGTATCTTCTGATTTGTTCGACGTTTCGAATTCCATTTTGAATTCATTCTCAAGAACTGTGAGACGAATATCTGTCCATACCGTCCTGGTCAATCACTCCCCTTACGAAGCAACCAAGCAAGAGCAAGCAAAGACTTCAATTGTCTGTTCTCCACGGAAACTGGTATTTATAATGACTCTCCTCAGTCATTATCCGACTGGGTCCGATAGTAAGGCTGCATCCTGCCCATCCAGGTATTATGTAGAAATTGATGTTTTCACGGATCTTCGATATGCAAGATGAATTTTTCTGGGTTTTTATCCGTTAGGTATCTTCTGATTTGTTCGACGTTTCGAATTCCATTTTGAATTCATTCTCAAGAACTGTGAGACGAATATCTGTCCATACCGTCCTGGTCAATCACTCCCCTTACGAAGCAACCAAGCAAGAGCAAGCAAAGACTTCAATTGTCTGTTCTCCACGGAAACTGGTATTTATAATGACTCTCCTCAGTCATTATCCGACTGGGTCCGATAGTAAGGCTGCATCCTGCCCATCCAGGTATTATGTAGAAATTGATGTTTTCACGGATCTTCGATATGCAAGATGAATTTTTCTGGGTTTTTATCCGTTAGGTATCTTCTGATTTGTTCGACGTTTCGAATTCCATTTTGAATTCATTCTCAAGAACTGTGAGACGAATATCTGTCCATACCGTCCTGGTCAATCACTCCCCTTACGAAGCAACCAAGCAAGAGCAAGCAAAGACTTCAATTGTCTGTTCTCCACGGAAACTGGTATTTATAATGACTCTCCTCAGTCATTATCCGACTGGGTCCGATAGTAAGGCTGCATCCTGCCCATCCAGGTATTATGTAGAAATTGATGTTTTCACGGATCTTCGATATGCAAGATGAATTTTTCTGGGTTTTTATCCGTTAGGTATCTTCTGATTTGTTCGACGTTTCGAATTCCATTTTGAATTCATTCTCAAGAACTGTGAGACGAATATCTGTCCATACCGTCCTGGTCAATCACTCCCCTTACGAAGCAACCAAGCAAGAGCAAGCAAAGACTTCAATTGTCTGTTCTCCACGGAAACTGGTATTTATAATGACTCTCCTCAGTCATTATCCGACTGGGTCCGATAGTAAGGCTGCATCCTGCCCATCCAGGTATTATGTAGAAATTGATGTTTTCACGGATCTTCGCAGGATGCAGCCTTACTATCGGACCCAGTCGGATAATGACTGAGGAGAGTCATTATAAATACCAGTTTCCGTGGAGAACAGACAATTGAAGTCTTTGCTTGCTCTTGCTTGGTTGCTTCGTAAGGGGAGTGATTGACCAGGACGGTATGGACAGATATTCATCTCACAGTTCTTGAGAATGAATTCAAAATGGAATTCGAAACGTCGAACAAATCAGAAGATACCTAACGGATAAAAACCCAGAAAAATTCATCTTGCATATCGAAGATCCGTGAAAACATCAATTTCTACATAATACCTGGATGGGCAGGATGCAGCCTTACTATCGGACCCAGTCGGATAATGACTGAGGAGAGTCATTATAAATACCAGTTTCCGTGGAGAACAGACAATTGAAGTCTTTGCTTGCTCTTGCTTGGTTGCTTCGTAAGGGGAGTGATTGACCAGGACGGTATGGACAGATATTCGTCTCACAGTTCTTGAGAATGAATTCAAAATGGAATTCGAAACGTCGAACAAATCAGAAGATACCTAACGGATAAAAACCCAGAAAAATTCATCTTGCATATCGAAGATCCGTGAAAACATCAATTTCTACATAATACCTGGATGGGCAGGATGCAGCCTTACTATCGGACCCAGTCGGATAATGACTGAGGAGAGTCATTATAAATACCAGTTTCCGTGGAGAACAGACAATTGAAGTCTTTGCTTGCTCTTGCTTGGTTGCTTCGTAAGGGGAGTGATTGACCAGGACGGTATGGACAGATATTCGTCTCACAGTTCTTGAGAATGAATTCAAAATGGAATTCGAAACGTCGAACAAATCAGAAGATACCTAACGGATAAAAACCCAGAAAAATTCATCTTGCATATCGAAGATCCGTGAAAACATCAATTTCTACATAATACCTAGATGGGCAGGATGCAGCCTTACTATCGGACCCAGTCGGATAATGACTGAGGAGAGTCATTATAAATACCAGTTTCCGTGGAGAACAGACAATTGAAGTCTTTGCTTGCTCTTGCTTGGTTGCTTCGTAAGGGGAGTGATTGACCAGGACGGTATGGACAGATATTCGTCTCACAGTTCTTGAGAATGAATTCAAAATGGAATTCGAAACGTCGAACAAATCAGAAGATACCTAACGGATAAAAACCCAGAAAAATTCATCTTGCATATCGAAGATCCGTGAAAACATCAATTTCTACATAATACCTGGATGGGCAGGATGCAGCCTTACTATCGGACCCAGTCGGATAATGACTGAGGAGAGTCATTATAAATACCAGTTTCCGTGGAGAACAGACAATTGAAGTCTTTGCTTGCTCTTGCTTGGTTGCTTCGTAAGGGGAGTGATTGACCAGGACGGTATGGACAGATATTCGTCTCACAGTTCTTGAGAATGAATTCAAATGGAATTCGAAACGTCGAACAAATCAGAAGATACCTAACGGATAAAAACCCAGAAAAATTCATCTTGCATATCGAAGATCCGTGAAAACATCAATTTCTACATAATACCTGGATGGGCAGGATGCAGCCTTACTATCGGACCCAGTCGGATAATGACTGAGGAGAGTCATTATAAATACCAGTTTCCGTGGAGAACAGACAATTGAAGTCTTTGCTTGCTCTTGCTTGGTTGCTTCGTAAGGGGAGTGATTGACCAGGACGGTATGGACAGATATTCGTCTCACAGTTCTTGAGAATGAATTCAAAATGGAATTCGAAACGTCGAACAAATCAGAAGATACCTAACGGATAAAAACCCAGAAAAATTCATCTTGCATATCGAAGATCCGTGAAAACATCAATTTCTACATAATACCTGGATGGGCAGGATGCAGCCTTAATATCGGACCCAGTCGGATAATGACTGAGGAGAGTCATTATAAATACCAGTTTCCGTGGAGAACAGACAATTGAAGTCTTTGCTTGCTCTTGCTTGGTTGCTTCGTAAGGGGAGTGATTGACCAGGACGGTATGGACAGATATTCGTCTCACAGTTCTTGAGAATGAATTCAAAATGGAATTCGAAACGTCGAACAAATCAGAAGATACCTAACGGATAAAAACCCAGAAAAATTCATCTTGCATATCGAAGATCCGTGAAAACATCAATTTCTACATAATACCTGGATGGGCAGGATGCAGCCTTACTATCGGACCCAGTCGGATAATGACTGAGGAGAGTCATTATAAATACCAGTTTCCGTGGAGAACAGACAATTGAAGTCTTTGCTTGCTCTTGCTTGGTTGCTTCGTAAGGGGAGTGATTGACCAGGACGGTATGGACAGATATTCGTCTCACAGTTCTTGAGAATGAATTCAAAATGGAATTCGAAACGTCGAACAAATCAGAAGATACCTAACGGATAAAAACCCAGAAAAATTCATCTTGCATATCGAAGATCCGTGAAAACATCAATTTCTACATAATACCTGGATGGGCAGGATGCAGCCTTAATATCGGACCCAGTCGGATAATGACTGAGGAGAGTCATTATAAATACCAGTTTCCGTGGAGAACAGACAATTGAAGTCTTTGCTTGCTCTTGCTTGGTTGCTTCGTAAGGGGAGTGATTGACCAGGACGGTATGGACAGATATTCGTCTCACAGTTCTTGAGAATGAATTCAAAATGGAATTCGAAACGTCGAACAAATCAGAAGATACCTAACGGATAAAAACCCAGAAAAATTCATCTTGCATATCGAAGATCCGTGAAAACATCAATTTCTACATAATACCTGGATGGGCAGGATGCAGCCTTACTATCGGACCCAGTCGGATAATGACTGAGGAGAGTCATTATAAATACCAGTTTCCGTGGAGAACAGACAATTGAAGTCTTTGCTTGCTCTTGCTTGGTTGCTTCGTAAGGGGAGTGATTGACCAGGACGGTATGGACAGATATTCGTCTCACAGTTCTTGAGAATGAATTCAAAATGGAATTCGAAACGTCGAACAAATCAGAAGATACCTAACGGATAAAAACCCAGAAAAATTCATCTTGCATATCGAAGATCCGTGAAAACATCAATTTCTACATATATATATATATATATATATATATATATATATATATATATATATATATATATATATATATATATATATATATATATATATATATATATATATATATTTGAATGAATAAAAAATTTTGCGATAAGTGCAAAGCACTTGTTTCGCGAAGAAAAATATTACAATGATAAAATATTACGTGGAAAAAGTACTAACTAAAGTAAAAACTATAAAATCTAAAATATAGGATATGAAATATAAAATGCGAAAATGTCTAATGTAAATTTAAAATATAATAAAAACAGTACAATACAATGCGAGATAAAAGGTACAATCATGTAGTACAATAATAATACAATATGGTAAAATAGATAAATAAATAAAAGATAACAAACAATATTGACAGAAATCACTTACAAAAGTCACATGCGGGAGATGTCATTGTTAGTAATAAAGAAGTATGCATCAGGTGAATAAAGAACTTATGAAAAATTCAATTCCTATTCCATCAAATTGATTATATAATCTCTGCTATTTTGTAAGACATTTAATACGAGTTTTTTCTTGAATAACGTTTAACTTTTAAGTTTGACTGCCATGTATGAATAGGTCTTTTGAGAAATTTATTTTATCAGTATGTTTGGATAAGTATGGAGGTGTCGGTTCCGCGTATTATATTTATGTTTTCGGGTTTTCGCTTGACGAGCATTGAAGTGATATCTTACGTTTGAACAAAAGTAAAACAGTTGTCTCAGGTCAAATATTTCAGATTTCCTGTATAGCCTGTTGGATGGAATCATATATGGCTTTCCGAAAATAAGACGAAGAAATATTTTTTGAAGCACTTCCAGGGTTCACGTAGGCCCGTGAGGCACATCCCCAGGCTGAGATAGCATATCGTAAGTGACTCTCGACAAGGGCAAAATATAAATTTTTCAGTTCTTTTATGGCTGAGTATTTTTTCAAGATTTTAAATGTGTGGGTTATTGTTCGAAGTTATTTATGACATAATTGAGATGATAGTCCCACCTTAAGTGTGTGTCAATATACAGACCTAAATATTTTATACTTTTTGCAGATTGAATATTGACTGGATTCCCATCTATGACAACAGGAATATGCCTGAATGGAGCAGCCCCGGTTATATTGCAGCTGAAGGGTACAAAATTTTTTTTTCTCTAAATTAATTGTTAAGAGTCTGTGACTGAACCAGTCCTTAATGAGAGTGAAATCTGTCTCAACTTTATTTTTAAGATCTTTCCATGTTTCTGCCTCATAAAACACCGCTGTGTCATCTGCATATCCAATGATTTTTCCGGAACTGTTCAGGACAAATAAGTCATTGATGTACAGGTTAAACAGCACGGGACCTGAAACAGTGCCTTGAGGTACAGCGCATTCTATATATTTATGCTCACTGAGATCATTGTCTACCCTGACGACTTGTTTTCTATTTTGTAAGTAACTTCGGAGAATGTCAAAACAATTTCCCCTGATTTCTTTACTTTCTAATGTTTGCAGGAGTAGAGTGTGGTCAACAGTATCGAAAGCCTTGCTCAGGTCAATGAAAATACATAAACAACGTTTTCCTTTTTCGAGTGATTCATGAATTTTTCCTGTTAACTCTAATATTGCATCTTCAGTAGACGTTTTCTCTTTAAATCCAAACTGTTTGAAAGAAATAAGATCGTATTTTCGGATGAAGCTAGTTAATCTTTTTTTCAATATTTTTTCGAAAATTTTGGAGAGGTGACTAATAAGAATAATAGGTCTATAGTTGCTTACAGTTGCTTTGTCACCTGTTTTGTATATTGGGCAAACTATAGATTCTTTGAAAGCATCAGGCCATATCCCACAATGTAGGCAATTGTTCATAATACATTTGAGAGGTTCTATTATGTAGTTTGCCACCGACTTCATTTCTTCTGCCTTGATTTCATCGCTGCCTACAGACTCGTTGTTTTTCAATTCTTTAATTATAGAAAAAATCTCTTCATTATCGGTGTCAATTGGTACAATAGAATTCATCAAAATATTTGTGTTTTTTGAGAAGTTTGGGTTTTGGGTTATTTTTCCCGCTAACAATTTTCCTATTTCAATGAAATTTCGGTTGAACTCATTTGCCATATCTTCATTTTCTGTTAGGGTAACTCCGTTTTCATTTTTTATTGGTCCAATAGTTTTGGATTTTGTATGAGTACCGGTAATCTCCTCTACAACATTCCATAGAAATTTAGCTTGTTTACCGCTGGATACAATCTTTTGTCTGGTTTTAGAAATTAAATCTGTTAGATTATTTCTACAGTTCTTGTACTCGGTTTTCAACAGAAGATTGGCAGGTTCTTTCAAAGTTTGTTTAAACATATCATTTTTTTTATTTACCAATTTTAAAAGAGAGTTTGTTATCCAGGGTGCAACATTTTTTTTTCTTCGGACCTTCCTCATATCATTGCTTAACTTAATTGCGTTATTGAGAGTATTAATATATGTTTCTGTTGCAGCGTTTGGATCTTGTTTGCTGTATACGGAATAACTAACTGTAGTATTGTGGTTGAATGGTCTGTGATATTTGTCGTTACAACCAGAGGTAATATCATTTCTGTAAATTCAGGGATTTTTGACTTGATAAAAATGTGATCTAGGCATGCTTTCTCTCTGGTGGGTTTGTTTATAGTTGATATGTAACCATGCTCGTGTAAGGTATTCACATATTCTACTGTATACTTATTTTCATCTAGTATGTTTATATTGATGTCACCAATAAAAAATGAAGGGTCATAATTTTCTTTTTGTTTTTCTGTGTAGGATTGCAAGGTTTCAGTATAAATGGTTATATCAGACGATGGTGATCTGTAACATGCAGTAACAGAAATGGAAGATCTGTTAAATTTCATTGATGATTTTAAAAACTTCACATCATTTATGTCTATAATGTCATGTTTGAAGTCATACTTATTTTTGATATACATTACAGTGCCATCGTTCTGGTTATAGTTTCCTTGATTATATAATATGGAATATCCTGGTATATTATAAAAGTCTGTATTAACTAGTCTTCTGGTCTCTGTGAGTATTAAACAGTCGAAATTGATTTTTATATCTTGAAGAAACATTTTTAGTTCATCAAGATTTTTATCGATACTGCGAATATTATTATGCAATATTTTGAAATTGATATGATATATGTTTTTACAGTGTTTAAGATGAAGTCCCTAATATACTGATCCATTTCTGTAACAACTTATTCAAGAGAATTAAGGAAAATTACGACGAAAAAGAGATGATGGATCTATATCTGAATTAAAAGCAGCTTGTTAAGTCAAATAAAAGTTAAAATAATTGTCACCGCGTTTGAAATTCCGAAAATTCCAGAATCACTAGAATATAACCCTACGAAATCAAGAGTTACGATCATGATATTATTATGAAAATTTGTCCATGAATTGTTCAGTTCGAAAGTTCCAAGAGATGTCTCACATTTGATTTCTATACATACAGTAATGAGATGATGTTTAGTGTTTGATGGAGCGCGTTCTTGGTTTCTCTTTCGGGATGTTTGGAGCTGGCTTGTTCATTTGTGGTTTCTTGCTAGACGGTATTTTTGGGATGTTGGGTGTCACTTGCGTTTGAAAGAAAACGGTATCTGTCAAATTAGATTTTGGGGTAGACGGTGTACTATTGGGTCTAAGATATTTTGTATTCTCTTGGTTCTCGTCTTGTAGTTCGTTCACTGTATATGCTACGCCATTAACAAGAAGTTGGTTTCCTCCAATGAAACAGTTCTCGTTTTCCTCTTGTTTGGCAAGGAATAGGTGCTTTCGGAGTATTTTATTTTCTTCTCTCTGTTTTTGATATATATAGTTATTATTTTTTTGAAAGGCAAATTTGAACTATACGAGAAGTTGCTGACTAATTGGACTTGTTCTTTCCAGAAGGAACTGTTTTTCAATAGATGCAGCACATTTCCGGGGTAGAATTCATTTCTGCTATGAACATTGAGTGATCACCCATTGTTTTATTCATGGGAAATATTCCTATAGATCCATTGAAATTATTCTGAATGAGATCTATCAACTGTTATTGTTCCTCTTGTTTGTATTGTAGAGTTGCAAAAAAGATAATTTGAGTTATGTTATGGAATGAATTTGAGTATTTCGTTTTCTTCAAGGTATCAATATTCAAATCTTGAAAACAGAAACATGTTCTACCATGTGAGCTGAGATTCAGAATCTGTTCTGCCGAGAGTTCTAATGAAAGCTCAATATTTTCACTTGGTGAATAGTAAAGTCCAGATATGATTGGGGTTTAATTTCAACGGCAACGAAGGAACAGGATATATTTTCTTTTTCATTACGCTAGACGATTTCTAATGAAGATACTGACACCACCACTTTGAATTCTTGAGGAATCTATGGCTTTGTAGTTCCTAGTCTGGTAATGAATTCCATCCTCTTTGATCGATCATGTCTTAGATGTTACAATCAGGAATTAGGTCTGCTATTATTCCGAGCAGAGTGTTTTAATCCAAAGCAATTAAAATATTGTGATAATTTATTGCCATCAAATATTCTGCATACTCGCCAGTTAAACTTGCTGAGTAAACAGTCCAAGTATTTTTATCTTTCACAAGCCTCAAATAGGTTACTGAAAATTCATGTTCATTATCAAAATCTGTTTTTGAACTTCTTCCTGAATATTTTGCTTCAACAGATTCTTCTCAATCGTTGTCCGTGAATAATGATTCCAATATTTGTTGGTTTCTTGAACGATATTTTATACTGTTCCATGTACTCAACAGAGATATCAAGTTTTTTGATAACAATATTCTTCTTTCAACTTCTGGGGCGCCGCTGTCTCCCCCCACCACGATCAATCAATAATATTATCGACCATGTACTAACTCTTGGCGTTACTCAAATCATCATTGTGCAAGTCTAAATACCTCCATTTATCACAAATTCCATGTACTCAACAGAGATATCAAGGTTTTTGATAACAATATTCTTCTTTATATCCTCCTGGGTTGTTCCTCTTGATATAATGAAAGCTTTCTATTCAAAACCAGCCTGCTATTTATTGTTTTTCACCTGAGGAACTTGATTTGATTGAATTCATAGTTTGTGACTGATTGTATTGCTTTGATATTCATTATTATTGTTGTGACAGAAATGTGTGGCAGCTCACTGTACCTGAGAGATAATTGAAAAAGTATGCAATGATCATCTGTCATTACGAATAAATACAACACTTCGTTGCTGTACAGCCCCAAAAATGGTTTCAGGTATCTGGAGAATAAAAATAATACGTCACAATTTGCAAAAAAAGATTGAATTTCGTTCGAGCACACTAGTTTGATGGAAAGGTTTGAGTCGACAGATTGCTGAGGAGTTCACAAGTCTACCCAGACATCAGATACAATTCTGATTTTTTCGTCGATGTCACTCGACTATTCCGATGAACATTCCGACCATAGAGGTTCGAAATTTTATCAGAACTACTCCGACAGTGCAGACCAAAATAGAATGAAAAATCCAACGATCCATGATCAGGGGCACACGAAACGAGAAAACCGGACTGTTGGTCGCAGTGGCTCTCGTTTATCTCGAAGAATATTGTAGCAGTTTGCACCAGACGATGTAATAGCGCTCATTCAGTTGCTTGGCTAGATAAATTGATGTTTCGGAATGGGTCGATAGTTTATACAAGACGATGGCAGGAGGAATTCATTTTCTGTGTTCCCGGCCTAATTAGAAAACTTGGATTCATAAAATACGATGAACTAGGGGAAAAGAGATTCAGTATCGACGATTACGTTGATATTACATACTCAAAAGTCTTAGAAAACAAGCTACAGACTATAAATCTCATGGAAGTTGCAGTGAATTACTTATGAGGAGAAAGTTCTCTGGAATTCATAGAAAAATATTTCTGTCGGAATATGAATCGATTGTTTTGCAAACCAATCGTTCAACGACCCGGCCATCATACGAAACTGGAGGGCAATACAGAAGTAGACAGAAACAAGACTTATTAATAATAATAATAATAATAATAATAAATGTTTTTAATAATAAATGTTTTTATTGTGAGAGATCATAATTTTCACAGAAAAGCTAATTTTAAATACAAACATATAGTTTATATATGTAAACAAGTAAACAATACAATCTCATCACAAAAGGCAGAGTTCGCACTTCTTCAACTCAGAGTTGGGAAGCAGCGCTCTTCCACTCAACCAATGACACAAATGAGGCAGAGCTTAACAAAATTCACAAAAATTTAACGAATTTTACATCAAGGTACCAGTGAAACTAAATACTGTTTCGAAAGGAGTTTCCAACTGGTCATATATGATTCTTCTCTCAGATCGTTAATCAGTTGCACTCGCAACTTACCGACGGCGAAGTTGTGAAATCCATTCTCATATTTCGTAGTTTGTTTGCTGCTCTGGTATATTGGAAATCGCATACGAAATTGATTCGTTCTGCGCAGTGGACTCATTTCTCCATTTGACACGGAAACGGTTTCATATATGGGGAGTGATCATAAAATAAAAATATATTATATGTGGAGTGGTATAAAAATAGCGTTAGGTAACATACTTTTATTCGTTTTCAAGAAAATGGAAGATAAGCGTTGTCAACTGATGTTGATTTTTTATGGAAAATCATGTAATATACAGATGAATTTGTAACAAGTGATATTCATTCTGAAAATTTCTGTGATATGAATATCCATATTAGCTTTGATCGATGATATACTATGTTATTGTGGGTTGACAATTTTGTATATGCTGCCTATTCATTGGCATGCGGAAAAATTTATAGTTTGCTCGCTAGGCTGCGGAATATACTCTTCCTATGGATGATAATGAACAGAACGGAGCAATCAGCTGTACCACTGTCAGTGTCAATCCTCGGCATATCCTTTTTTGAACGAAAGATGGAAGAGTGTTGACGTCATTTAATGCTACTGCAATGCTCACGAAAACATTATCCTCGAATCCTTTATCTGTTTCTCATCAATGAAGAACCGAGGGAGGATAAAGTTCGAGTAGTTCAAGGAAAACGAAACTTTTCCACCAGTAGATTTTTTCACTCTTGGAATGCCCTACGTGAGAAAGTTGTCACAGCAGCGTTAATCAACACAATCAAGAAAACATATGACACTTTTTCCGTTCAAATGATTGTGGGATTGAATATGTGAAATGAATCTGATTGCAAATGAAGGAGAGTTGATCATAAACGATTCTATATGGGGTCGGAGATAAGAATAATACTCTGGTAGATTCTGCCTGTCGTAGAAAGCGACTAAATTACCTTTGGTGGAAGATGGTCTTCACCATCGCACGGTTAGATATCACCATATCAACTATATGTGCTGTGAAGTAATAATTCACGTTTCACTATGTGGTTGATATGTCCGTTTATTTTTCAATTATTCAATTGAAAAAATGATGTCTTCCATAGTAAAAAACTCAGGAAGTGAAATACCTTCCCATTCGTATTTTCCGGTGGAAGGTAGTCGAAGGGATCCTCCATCGAGAATATTCAGGGGAATGGGTGGGAATATGAATGATGTGCATCACCATCTATCTGTAAATGGAAAAACCTGATATTCCCATACTTACTGAAACTCACGTTGATCAATCTACAAATGTGATACATATGCTCTGCCCATATTATGAATTATATCGAAGGTGCTGTTTGTCTGTACTATGATTCATCGCGACAATTTTATGGAAAGAGATCGACATTGAAACAAAACCCTTCAACTGCTGAAGTCACTATATTGGGTGATTTTTATGTATATAATTCATCAAGTCTTGAATCCTCGAACAGAACAGATGAAAAAGGATGACAGGCAGAGGCATTTGCTATTACTGTAGTAAGTAATAGATCAACACACTCGTACTCTTGACAAGATTAACAAATTTGCAAATACATTGGACTTGCTTCCTACTATTCATATTGATCTTTATCAGATCAAAATCCACCACTTCCCTTGTTCAATAGAGACTGACTTGATGCCGAACGAGTGACATTCAATCGCTGTCGCCAGAATCCAGGTTCAGAAACGAGATCCGAGTATGTCATCACATGAACTATGTGTAGTGAAACAATTGAAGATGCTGAAGAAGCACCTAATCATATAATTCTTCAAGAGTTGTGGAATGCCCGAATGATTCTCACAAAAATATAAAAACTTGTTTTTTTTTTCTTAGTCTTGGAAAAAAGCCAGAGAAAAGAAAACATTACCTTGTAATTATGAATCAATTATATTTCTCTCTATAATTCACAAAAATATGGAAAAGATAATCAATAACGAGATCATAAAATTTCTGGAGAAATCAGGAATAATTAATGATTGAAAATACGGATGCCGCCATCAACCACAAGGTTCAATTCTAGCGCCCACTATGTTTCTGCTTCATATAAATGATTTGCTAGAAAACATCTTTTTCATTGTATAGTTTCAAGGAGGACAGTACTTTTCATACAAGTTTCTCTTCCAGAGTCATCATATCAGCACAAGAAACAAAAAAAAAAGAGAGGCATTAGCGCCAATAGTATTAACGTTGACTTGGACGAAATAATAGAATGAAGTAACATTAACTTAGTGGAATTTGATGCTGGGAAAACCTAGGTATGTTCTCTTTTCAAAGCAAGCCGATCTGTTTTTATGCAATATTCAGAAGTCAGTAGTAACTATTCTCACGAAGTTAAGTATCTTGATGGTAGAAAATATGATCAGTAATAATCTCTTACGGAAAACCATGTGAGATCGATCGCTAAAGGTGCTTCCAAAAAGCTTGGATTTCTATTTTGTGCGATGGCCCTCGGCACCAAAACAATGCCTTGCTGATGATTCTTCGCTCACGGAATCGCTCACTGTTCAGCTGATTTCTACTAATTCTCTTCTTCATTTCTCAAGTATATACGTATTCAGCTGTTCTCATTCTTGATGGTCTTTATGATTCACCAGTATAAACACTGCCACATTGAGCTACTATAGGTACTAATACCACAATTTTTTGAATTCAGTTCCGTAAAGGTTTTTTTCCACTCAATATATATATATATATATATATATATATATATATATATATATATATAGTGGCCACTACATAGCTTACTGCCGACACCCTTATTCTGGAAGATGGCACAAGTACAACGATGCCCACGTGTCACCAATTTCCCCAAAATCTCTCATAAGTGGCGAGGCGTATGTTCTATTCTATGAACAAGGTGAAACAAAATTGTACAAAATTATCCATTTGACACTGTTTTATATTTTATTCCTTTTTATTATTTATATATTTATATTTATTGATTTATTCTTGTTGCAATTTATACAACTGTATATTCGACATTGAAAATATATATATATATATATATATATATAGGAGATGGGTAGTCTTTGCTGACTAGTTAAGAACAAAACTAGGAAAATAGTTGGGTGAGCAGCATGCAGGAAGTATACTCTCATAACACGAATTCCAATATTTTGACAATGTTTATTGTCATCCTCAGGGAAAGCTACAATATTATATAATTTGTCGAATTTGCAAAGTAAAAGTGCAAAAAAACTACTTACAGTGTCCACGAGATTGAGTGCAAAAAAGTTGTTAACAATTTAAAACATGTATGAAACATATGTCACGAACATTAAAACTTTCATTCAAAATATTCAATTTGGTCAACATTACACAAATTAAAATTTATATCAAAATTATTATGACTAGACGTCCATTTGCATGTTCTATCATTCCATGCCGGCGTTCGACATGCAAATGGACGTCTAGTCATAGTAATTTTGATATAAATTTTAATTTGTGTAATGTTGACCAAATTGAATATTTTGAATGAAAGTTTTAATGTTCGTGACATATGTTTCATACATGTTTTAAATTGTTAACAACTTTTTTGCACTCAATCTCGTGGACACTGTAAGTAGTTTTTTCGCACTTTTACTTTGCAAATTTGACAAATTATATAATATTGTAGCTTTCCCTGAGGATAACAATAAACATTGTCGAAATATTGGAATTCGTGTTATAAGAGTATACTTCCTGCATGCTGCTTACCCAACTATTTTCCTATTTATATATATATATATATATATATATATATATATATATATATATATATATATTATGTGTTCGGATAGGTATATATATATTAATATACATATATATATATATACATACATATGGACCTAATCGTGTTCTCTGTTTTGAATTCCGTTCTCAGATCGGAGAGTTTACCGGAACGTTTGATATTTTCCGAAAAATCATGAATGGAATATTGGTCATTTTTATCTGAGGCATTTGTTGAATATTTGTGTTTGCTTTATAGGAAACCCTTTCAAACCTTTTGATGGTTTCATTAACGAATCCATTAGGATAAGCATGAGCAGGAGAGAGAACCAAAAAAAAAGGTTCCATAACTTGTCTACGCCCCCAAAAACATTCATACGTTATTACCTATGGATTTTTGGAAAAATTATATTTGAACTCGATAGTGGGTTCGACAGTGGCTCAAAAGAGTCGAACTGTATATCGTTAGCTGCAATATGATGAAATATCGATGCGATAACTACCTATCAATATCAGAATAAATATATCTGACTACATTGTATAAAACTGTTTCGATATAGAGATATATGTTCCGTTTGTCTATCCCAATTTTCAATTCATACATCGATATTCCGAAACCGCATTAATATCGTTTTGAATAGAAAAGCTGGATATTCAGGTCTGCAATTTCCCTCTGAATGAAAATTTATATGCATTGACTCTGGTTAGAATTCCCCAAAAATCTGACGGTATCATTTCGACATTTATTTCACGAACAAAGGAATGCGTAATACATGTTTTCATGAAAATGAGTTGTAAACTGCTACTTTTTTCTCGAGCACTTCCCTTCCAGTCTCATATCACTAACAATATAATACTGCTGAATTTTTCCAAGCCGTAGCATTTTTTGCGCCATAAAATACAGGCACAGCCTACTTCGACATAAACAGGCGAGAGATAGGGCCAAGTTTCCAAATAAAAGATAAGAACCCTTCAACCGTGTATATATCCTCCTATCTCCATTCGAACACGTAGCAACGAGTCCAACTCTGGAAAGTTGGACACTTTTCCGTTTCCTTCCTGTCGTTCTGTCGAATATGAAATTTTTTAATAACTTTCCTATGCAAACTTGTCGGAATGAATGAAGGAAGTAGTCAAACAGTGAAATGATGCTGTCGTAGTTTTCGCTCCTGTGAGATTTCGGTAAATAAACATCGAAAAGAAATTCGGATGCATGAAATGTGTTTTTCGTGCTGTGAATCCTTTGGGGAAGAATGATTTCTATGGAAATATCCTTCCAAGAATTTCCTGGAAAAGAAATCCTAAACTTTATTTGGAGCATGCATTTTCCCTGAGAGAGGATTTCCTTAATAATTCCTTCAGCATTGAAGAATGTACCGTACGAATACTTACTATTCACCAAAAAGTTGAAAGCTTGGGTAGCTCTTTCAATGTATCATACCGACAAAAAGTGTTCTATTGATATTTGTATACCAAAATGATGGGGAACTGTTTTTTTTTTTATTTTGGCAGATTGAAGTTATGAACGATGAGCTTAGAACCTTCGATGTGAAAGTTGAACTTTTCCTAGAGATCAATTAACCTAACACCAATCTGATATTTCTGCACTTGACGAGCGTTTCGCTTACCAGGTTAGCATCCTCAGTAGAAGAAAATTCATCATTTTTTTATGCAGTCTATGCTGCTATCTATGGAACTATCAAAACTACACGTTGTATGTTCATCAATCATCATATTTGAGTTATCCCTATACCTTGCTGAAATGTTTTTAAGTTATGACCATCTGTGTTATTTCATTTCGGAATGTAGAATCCATTTTGAATCACTGAATCCTAATTCCCAATGAGAACTTGGACCTGTAATTCACTCGATATTAGAATTCGAAATGATTTTCAATACATTTCAACATGATATTATCCTCAGACTCCAAACCCAATGCATAGAAATATATTCTGATGTCTGTCTGATTGGGTTTCCAGTCACTAATTTTGAATTTTTGAGTTCATTCGTCAACCAACAGTTTGTAACTTTCAATAAGTTCACATTTTCCAAATTCATAAACTTTATCATCATGCATTTTCAATATTTCCTCTTTCATCGGAATTAAGTTTTATTGAGGCTACAGGTCACAAATGGACCCATCCGGCAAAGCAGATGGATTATATTCATTGATATCAGATTCAAGAAACTGAGTCGAATACACCATCGAGGTAGGAGAAGGAGTCCAATTGTTTCTGAGTATTGCAGACACCCACTCCATTCACATTTTTGGGAATGAAGAAACTGTCACATACTGATTTTCCCAGGAATTATTCGATTTACGGCCAATAATATACGGCCAATATATATAAATATATTATAATATAATAACACAACGACGGCTTGGAATGAGGATTTCGTCAATAATGAGCCAATGAGATTGACTAGGTAATGCTTCACAAATGATCGTTGCTTTTCAAAAACTTCACGAATACTACAATTCAACCTTCAAACATTCGTTGGGTCACACAACACTTCTGAATGATTTTCTAACTCATATTTAATGGGAAACAAAAGTAACGGCACCTAAAAAACTTCAGTTGTAAAACTTAGGACCGACTTCAGTGCTTCTGCTTTCCTCCCATCACGGCTTGTTAAATTTAAAACGGCCGAGGTCCTGAGTAGACTCAATAGAGCTGAGATTATTTCTCCATGAGATCTTCTCTGTCGATTTGAGCAATAACTCTGCCACGTTCCATGGTTGACGGTTGATGAATAAGGAGTTAGTAGCAAGGCTTACTTGCTGAAGGATCCCGGAATCATGAATAACATCCACTATTACTTAACAGAAACTTGATGTATGATCAGAAAATAAAGTTCCTGAAGGAGTTATGTATCGTGATTCAATTTCTATTTAATTCGTGCGTTCCACAAAAATATATAGTTGTGATTAAAAAGTGACGGACTAGGAAGTTATTGAAGACTGTTTTAGCAAAAAATTGGTCTTATGTTTTTTAAGATACCAAAAAGACTAAGTAAGAGCATCAAAATTGTTTTTTTCTCAAATACTGCTGTCATAAAGTTCATTTGAGAACAAAACGGTAATGGATCAGATGAGTATATTGTGTATTTTTGATGTTGGTGGTTTGGTTCTCAAAATATGTTTATGTCAAACCAGTTCACAATCGTGATTCCATTGCTTACTCGTTATCTTCATAATAGTTTTATTCCCATGTGGTCATAAAATTCATTTCATGGCCCATGGCATTCATAAGCACTCTAGCAATATGGCGAGTACAAGTGATGTTGCTGTTATAGTCACAGAGCTAAATGAATTGTAGGAAAATGAAATGAATGAATGAGTTGATTACAACATTCAAGTTGCCCACATCATACATAACCTGTCCTCATTTCAAACAGATTATTAAGAAGTGCAGTGATGTAAAGAAAGAAATAGAGATCATAAGTAGACTGAGTTATCATTTGGAAAAAAAAAGACTCAGGAGCATATAACAAATATTTTATTATCGTTGAACTTGATGAGGCTCATGTCCAAACATATTGCTGAAGGATGAATTATCAGAAGGTTCAAATTCCTACAAAATTTGTAGAAGATGAACAATCAATCAACGCAGAGTTAGTTTCAGATTCAAACTTGAATTTCGAATAAAGTGTTTATGTTTTCGGAGTCATCGAGAAAATTCTGAAGTAACTCATTGATGCGTATTTCGAAACAAATAACTTTTTTTTAAATTTGTAGGAATCGATTCACTACCCAGGCTGTCTTCATTATAGTGAGTGATGTAGTCCGGGGTCTTGAGCAAGGTAATCACAGCACACAGCTATCACGCTTTCTGACTTCTTGAAGGCCTTCTCTTGTGAAATCTTATTTCTCCAATCGATCTCAAGCCGTGGGTGTAAATTACGTCGTTTCACAATTTGAACTTGTAAAGTATGGTGTCTCGTAGGGTTCATTATTCTTGATGATTCAAGCAAATTCATTCAACCAATTAACACCGTAGTATTTTCCGACGATAAGACATTCATATATATTCAAGTGAAGAATTTTCAGATCCTGCAAGAATAGCCGAAGAGGTAGGTAAAAAATTGGTTTTTGCCAAATGGTCTCAAACTAAATAGCAACAAGACACAAAATTTAAATTTTTTTTCCAGCAACACTACATTCAATATTGATATAAAATTGGACAGCACTTTCTCCTGGATATGTCACATGGAACAACTCAAAAGAAAATTAGGTACTGACTTTTCATCCTCTGTCGAATAATAAATGTGGCCAGCTTCAGCACACTAAACTGTTTTCTCTCTTTCATTCTCTCATGAGTTATGGTATCCTTTTCTGGGGTAATTCTACTGATGCAGTGAACATTTTCGGATTACAAAAAAAGGGGTCATAATCATTGCCGATATTCAGAGATCATTGCACACCCATATTAATTCAAAAGAGAATAATGCCCTTAAAAAGCCTTCACTTGTTCAATGTACTCATCGAAACATAAAGCCTATCTCTCAAAACAATCCGATATACACACTTGTAACACCAGGCATGCTGATAAAATTAGGACGAATTATTTTCATCTTCATGAAATCCCAACAGAATAGTCTAGATTATGCGCTCCATTATAACCTACTAATTCACTCATAAAGATCTTTTCAGGTTAGCTAATTGCATTTCATCTCACTCCGATTTTGCTGTCATGTAACATCGTTCAAATATGTATTTTCAATATATTATATGTCTCGTTTATATGTTATGATTTTCTTTTAATGACTGTGGTCAGTTGACTGTATTTTGATTCACTCCAAACTTCTATTATTTCTATTGCAATAGTTATGTATCGAATCAATATAGGTTTTAATTTTATACTTTCTGGAGATTCATTTTTCCTCTTTCAAGAACAGTTTCATATGGCCGATAAAATATCTAATATATTTTAATTTTCGTCCCTCTGTATTTCAACAATTCCATTTATGAAGTATTGTTTTCGTTGAGGTAAGATCGGGGAAGCCTGAACGCGTTTTTTCTGAGTGAAACATGTGAGCGAATTCTTTGTCATTTCTAGCTGTTTTAAAAATTCCGAAATAGACTGACTAATCGTCATATGAGAAAAAGGACAACGTGAATTTTGTGGTAGAATCTTGAATAAATTGAAGATTGCCGTTGTTGTAGTTTGCGTATAGTACAATGTAGTGTGGGAATCTTTCTGGAACCTATAGAAAACCCATTGAACTTGCTTCATACTGCATCGAACAGTATCATAGTTATTGGAGATCTCAATATTGATTTCGGTTCAATTTCAAACGCATTGAGTGAACTGAAATAAATTTCGAGTTCTTTTGGACTCTTATTGATTGAAGAAACAACAAGAATTAGCGAATCGAAGTCAGTTGTTTAGACTAATTTAATAATGTAAATAAAGAGTTTTTTGAATCTGGAGTCTATGACTCTTTATTCTCGGACCATGCAGGTAATTTTTTTTTTCTCAGATTTGAAGTAAAGCTCAAACCACAGTGACCTATCATATCACTCACATGCACCGATTTGAAAGAATGCGTGTATGTCTGAAAATTGATTGGAATACTTTTAACACAAGTCGGGATGTGAATGATTGGTCATCCAAAATGGTTGAGAACTTATAATTTCCTGATTGAGAATATTTTTCCTCTGAAACTATGCAAACTGCGTTTCAAAAAACAGATGATTTGTGATAACAACTGAATCAAGAAAAGATATCAATAATTTTGAAATACTCAAAAAATATTATGCTAAAAAACTCAGAAATGCTAAAAACTATGCTAATGAAAAATACAGGGCCTTTCATGATGAGCGTTAATTAGCCGTTTCTGACAAACTACTCACTGGATCAGCCTGAAAATTTCACAGTATGCATAAATCAATATGACCTACACGCCTGAAATTTTAGACGATGCGGCTTTGTCGATTCTACTATGAAGTAGCAGCTTCTTTGATTTTTCAAATGGAACACCCCGTATATAATATCATAATATGTTTCACTATCACTTTGTCAACGAATTCTTATACTGTTTCCCTATACCTATCTATTACCGTCTAGAAGATATAAATTAACATGAACTTTTATAAATGCTGATAATCTTGAACTCTCTTGCACCAAACAATCAAATTCGAAATGGAGTGGAGTGATACTATGAGGATCTTCACTCCGAGTCATATTTTCATTTGCCTCATCAAGGGTCTTCAAAAAATGCAGATACTTTGAACTCATGAAAAAATGAGTAGAACTCAATTTTTTCAAATGGAACACCCTGTATATTTCAATATTTTTGAGCTCTACATTCAATTTTAAATTGACTTTGCTCAGATAATACTATTTCTATTTTGGACCGTTTTCGAGATAAACTGTTTCAAACGGAAATTGACATGGTTTCCTTGTTCATCACTCATTTTTGTAAAACGGATTTCGTTTGATGTTTCTTAATTAGACACAGATGATACGATGAAAACATAATTCTTAACATACTCTTCAACCATCGAATGGAACTTCTCTTCAAACAATAGTTCTATTAACGCTGAAACACGAACTGAAAATAATAAACCCATCAATTAATGAGTAAATTTAATCGTCAGAGTATTTCAGAATATGTTCAAACACATCTCCACCTCTACTTAAACAAACATGTAATCTCTTCAAAAGATTGTCATGTGTGGCGCTTCTGATCAAGTCTGGAGTCAAACTATTGAAAGCAGTTGTAACTCTCGATTTCATATCTTTCATTGTTGTTATTGGAGTTGAGTAAACCCTATTTTTAATGAAGGCGAGTAGGTCATATGGATTTATGCACACTGTGAAAGTTTCAGGTTGATCCGATGAATAGTTTGCCAGAAACGGCTAATTAACGCTCATCGAATAGAACACGGGCGCTATAGTTGAGTCATTTTTGTGAGTCGCACTTCAGATCAACAACAATTTGTTGAACAACGCCTAGAGAAGCGTGGGAGGCCAAGATCCCAGGAGGCTCTTTCGCCCACACTTCAATGCTCTAATTTCCCCATTTAGATATGAGCGTGATAAGATATCACGATTGTACAAATTTTGGTGAAAAAGTAACATATTCATGACTTCTCATATGAAGAATATATGTGCATCATTCGTTGTCGCTAGGAGTCACACATTAAAAGGGTATCCCTTCGTTGATCCAGAAGATATTCGACTCCTGATGGTTGCTGTTCGCTAAAGAAAAAAGCTGTTTTCAATCGCAATTCTTTTTTAACCTATTAATTGTTAACACGGAATTGTCAAGTCATTTTCGATATGGAGAAGGGAAGTTTGAAATGCGTTTTAAATACCCCATGTTCTCAAAATATAGACCAATTGACGTTCACTTCACCAACAATTAATTCATCTTATGTATTCGTTAATAAATTTTTCAAGAAATGGGCCCGACGACAATCAATATCACTCTTTTTATACCCACCTTCATCAAACACCCTTTCGTGTGCGCCCAGAAGGAAGAATCTTGTGCGGGCAAGGTCAGCTAATTGTCTTGGTTGCCGAAGCGCTCTGGGGCGTCTCATAGATTTCAACGGTAGCACATTTGCAATTTCAACTGTATGGAAACTTAGAAAAACCCACATTACAACTTGGCTGGTTTGTGTATCAAATCCAGATATTCCACCTACCAGAATTAGTATATAGGCAACCAACAATTTCCTATTATAACTTGTCAAGTCTGCTTCGAACGTGGATTGAAACCAGCAGTGAAAAAATAAATTATTCATTCCGGAAGGTCAACGGTAGAGAACGGAAATTTCAAAATGTTATTCCCTGTATGACTTGATCGCAGTGATATAGTGCTGCTCCGTGATTTTTCTTCATGTTCTAAAACAAATGACAACGAAATCGTTTGAACTCCTTCCCGGAATCCCATCAATTATTAGGAGTTCGCTAGTTCTCAACTTCGGCAGTAGATCCCGATCGCTATATCAATCTCCTTACTCAGCGGTATCCAGAATTGGTCAAATTAGAGCAGAGAGCGACCCAGACCAGTGCAATTTGGCCTCAGTCAGTTGTCAGAGCCGCATGAAATATGATCAAGCTGTTACAGCACATGTGTCGTTTCCCCATTCTACATACGCCGTGACATCTTAGTTTATTTCTCAAGAGTGCCGACTTTCGAACTAATCTCGTAGTAGACGTTTGCTACAAAACAATAGAATTATGAAACATATTTCATTTTGAGAACTTCGAGTTTGAATGGGTCAAACTGTACGGTTCGCTGAAAGTTTCCCTATTTGCTTCTAGAACGGTATGCCAAGAAATCGTTCACTTTTGCAAGGATGATTTAACGAGATGGAATTTGAAAATGGTTTTGGTGATCCTCGAAACTCCATACGATGAAGTCCAGAAGATGTGATTTGTTTGTGTATATGGGAGAAGTTGAATTGTGTGTAGCTGATGGAGAATTTCCATTGAGCATCATGATATTTACAGAAAGAATATTGTATTCAGGTGTCGTATAAAAAATCAAGGAAGATGTGTCGTTTATGACGGATGAATTTTTCTAATTTGAAAGAAATACTATGAGTTCCAGAATTTTTGCAAATCGAAAAAGTTATATAAAGATTTGATGAACAAAAATTTTACAGATCCGAGAATATTTCTAGTATGACATTTATCTACATGAAGTGAGAAATGACATATGATACGTTTCGTGATTTGTTACAAAAAATCTATATATTCAATCAGAAAAGTTGCATTTTGTATAAGGAAAGTTATTTTCTCAGGGTGAGCGTACTTTCCAAAACGTTTCGTGAGTTATTTAGAATGTAGAATGTGGTTCTTATAATATATAATAATAATAATGAAATATCGAATACGAAAAATCAAGATAACATAGTAGTATATTATGTTACGAGCGGGTTAAGTGCCAATTACGCGATATCAAATAATGTTGAGAACGAGGCGTAAGCCGGTAATTTGTGATTGCACGTAATTGGCCGTATCCCCGAGTCGTGTAGTATGTTGTGTAGAAGGGCATTGCATTATATCCGACCGGTGCCAGTGCAGGTTTCTTTACAGAAAAAATCCTGCAATTGCTTTTGGCAATACAAATGAAGGAATTGATTTTGAATTATTGGGACGGACACACTGACGGAGCAATGACTTCGTATTGTTTGCATGAGCTTTGGTCGAGCCTGGATACTATGAATGATTCTTTTTAATTTTGGGAATTCACGACTTTATGTTGATGATGGCACTACCTTTTACTGACGAGTGGCCTATTAGCCCAAAACCGGTCTGCATGTGTTTCCGTCCCAATAATTGAAAATCGACTCCTTCATTTGTATGCAGTATTTTCTTCTGTTATGAAACCTTCACTGGCATCGGTCGGATATGATACAATTCTCTCCGTGGTATTAGCTAGGAGAGTAGTTGTTCGAAAGCTGATTTAAAAATAATTATACAGTGCTTCTCAAAAGTCCCCTCCTCCCCTCTTATCTTTGGAACGATTATACATAAACAAGTGAAAATAGGAATATTAAAGGTTGTAAACTTTCCTACTAGTGATGATAGATGACGAAATCGGCAAAGATGACGTCACCAGGCCATTGTGGCCAATAATTTTAAATGGAACCCTACAGCAAGCGACACCTCTTTCAAAAGTTATCGTAAAAAATCTATTCAATGATACTAATTTTGTTTATGTTTATGTCAGTTTTTGCAACTCGCCTTCAAAAAACGCAAAGATGTGATGAATCAAAACAGTTGATACCAGTGGCGGATCCAGGATCAGGTCAAGGGGGGTCTATAACTCAAAATTTATATATATATATATATATATATATATATATATATATATATATATATATATATATGTTGTTGTTGAGTTCGGGTTGAACCGCGTCCGGAGTTTTGTTCTCGACGTTTCGGCTCCGATTTTGGAGCCATTTTCAAGAGGTAAATGTGAAAATGGCTCCAAAATCGGAGCCGAAACGTCGAGAACAAAACTCCGGACGCGGTTCAACCCGAACTCAACAACAACACACAACTGACCGCGGAAACCTATCCGAACACATATATATATATATATATATATATATATATATATATATATATATATATATATATATATATATATATATATATATATATATATATACCGCGTGTGACACAGACTCATGGTACACCCCCGTTTTCTACTTTGTTTTTCTAGCTATATTTTTGAAATTCGGAACATTGAATATGCTCACTGAGCAGCATTTTTCAACATATCTGAAAGAAAAAAACAGCTTCCAATCTTTCCGGAAATGACATCAACTTTCGATTCTTGAATGGGACACCCTGTATATTGTTACATGATCGGCTAGGGATGATCATGAGGAATCCAACGATACCAGGTTTGATGAAGTTATCTCCAATGATTGCGGAGATATCGCCATTTATATTATCCATAAGCTCAACGAGTGGGAGAGAGAAACTTTTTCTGGCGGGTCAATCCAATTCTCTCTAGTATATTCAAATCGTTACCGGCATACACAATAGTCATCACAAATGTAACAAGTCTAATTTTTCAAATACTTCGCCAAAAAGGATACAATGGCACCACTGTCAGAAATTTCTCGAACTTTTTCTCGATAAGCCTGACAAGTGTCAATTTTCTTTAAAGTGTCATCGAGAAAAATTGCAATTTGAAAGTTAAAAAAAAGCATTTTATTTTGAACCTACAACATGAAGAGGACTCTATTTTCATAGTTTACTCGGCTTGATCCAGCGTCTGAACCGACTGAACCAGAAAAAAAAAGGAAAGAAATTCTAGTACAATTTTTCGAAAAACCTCGAAAATTTACTAATGTTTAAATGTAGCCTGCTCTTCAGTTTTAAATGGAATGTAATAATAATTATTGAAGTTTTTCAATTTTAAAGCGAAAAAAATTTATTCTAATTTATTTTTTGTCTTGCTCATGTGACATTTTTTCGTTCCCTAACAAATTTTGGAAATTAGGAGCCCTTAGAAATTGAAAAAAAAATCTCTTATTTTCCCAATGGGGGGGGTCCGGGCCCGAACTCCCCACTGGTTGATACTAACATTCAAAATTCAAGCTCCACTTCTAGATAGTTGTCAAATAAGCTGACGTTTTTTTAGTTTTCCTAATTCGACTTTTTTGTACTTGTCCAAGGTTTTGATAGGAGGGGATAGGGAAATTTTGGGGCGCACTGTATATTATGTGAACAATTGGAAGGACCGCAATTTATGCAGGATGATCGTAGCAAGCTTGGGTTTCAAAGAATGAAATAAGTATATCATGGTGTAACATACAAGAATTTTCTAAATGTTGATAGACAAAGTTTTTTCATAATCTTTGAATTGTGGAATAGTCTAGTCTACAAAACTTTCCATGTATTGGAATTATTGGTAATATTGATTGTCAGTTCAACGTCATTCACAGGTGTTAACGATGAAACTGAAACCTCTGGTGTGAAAGTTAACAATATCATTCACAATCATACGAAAATTTGCTTATTACTCACCTCACTTCAGGTTGGAAAGTAACGAATTTTTTACTCGCAAGAAGATGACGTCTGCAAAACACTTTCCAGTTTCCGTCTTCTCTTAGTCGAAACGTCATTTCACCCTTCGGAACCCATAGAGTGCTTGTGTACACACCAGCGCAGATACAAAAATTGAGCTATCTCTGGCATTAAATTACAGTTATTATACATTATCCCAGTTCCAAACGGTCATAAAAGATATGGGTATTCAGTTTCCCTATCAAAAACCAACACCCCAGGTCCCAAAAATGACACATTACTGTTTTATTAGCCATTTCCTCAATTACAGGATTCAGCGCTCTAGTCACTCAGGGCTAGTCAATTTTCATGGTCGAAAATGCCCCTATTAATAAACCAGGAGTTTATATGTATAACAGTGTTCATGAAAGAAAACGGAAATATATGAGACATGAATGCCGAAGTTCTTATACAGGGTGTTATTTAAGTTCTTGGCCAAACTCAAAGGGGTGATTTTTGGAGTAATTCTAAGACAAAGAGTTAACATAAACAAAGGTCCGGTAATGCTTCATTTTCAAGGTACAAAGTGTCGAAATAAAAAAAATTATCCTGAATATCCCAATAAGCCTTCAGCCGATTTTCTTAAAATTTGGCAATGGTATTCAGGGGCTGATTTGGTCATAACTAGATTGAATCATCAGGTCCAGTGGTGTCCCCGAAGGTAACTCAAACATCAATTTTGACAAAAACAATGGGCACCACTGAATTTTTGCAATTTCTGTATATTTTTTTTGCATCGAGCTACTGAAACTTCAACTTTTTCATTTCTATTTTTTTATTGTATCTTTTTCTGTTTTTGAAGAAGAAAATATAAATTAATTTATTGCATTTCCTTGGAACAACAAAATGAAACTAACAAACCATCAACAACCAGGGTGTACTTGCATGAATATGCAATAACGAGCTTTCTGATTATGATTGAACTAATAACATAACAGGAAAGTCATCTTTCGGATTTCGGGATAAACTGTTCTCGATGAAACACTACGGTGTTTTGGAAAGTTAAGTTAGGGTGCCATGAAAGGATAATCAGTTATTCAAATAATCATTCCATTTCATCTTCTTGTTCTTCAGGACTTTTTATGACAATATCCTGTGAAAAACAATTCCAGTTTTGTTGTTCCAAGGACATGCAATAAAGTGATTTTAACTTTTCATCAAAAACAGAGCAAGATACAAGAAAAAGATGGCGATGAAAAAGTTGTAGTTTTAGTAGCTCAATGCGAAAAAAACTACGGAAATTGCAAAAAATCAGAGGCGCACATTTTTCTGGTAAAAATTCTCTCTGGTTTTATATGAAGCACTTCACTCTTAAATGATTCGCGAACCGATAAAAATTGAAGAATGTCCTGAATGCCTTATTAAACGAGACAACTCACCAAAACTTCCCACTTGCTGGAAACCATCACTGTCCCATCGGACAAATCCTTTCAAACCATCCCAAGATATTTCATAAATATTCTGAAGGAATCAATGAATTGCCTGTGTCGAAACACAGGCTGGACGTTTTCAGATTTGACTAATATATGGATATTGAGAAAATTATTCAATATGGATATTTCTTCCATATCGACAAGAATTTCCACTGCATACTTTTACGTGCAATATTGGTTTCATAGTTCCTGTTTGAATGTCATTATTTTGTGGTGGATGGATTCTTTCTCCGTAGTTTTTTTGAGTTCTCAACCACAATCTGAAAAACTGATAAGAATCAATATTGCTGAGTTCGATAAATTTTAGCTAATATGAATTTCAGCACATCTGTTTATTGAATGATATCAATTTAACAATAAAGATATTTTATTGTTTGCATATCTTCCCCCAAGCAAAGTTCAAACGTGGTAAGTTACTTCAAGTAGAATATCGACATGATACTACAATACAGATATGGCTATTCAAAAACTGTTCAAAAATTATATCCTTTTCCAAATGGGTTTATTCAGAACATAAAAATCGAATTGAAACTAATAATAGATCAGTAATTTTATTTCAATAGTGATTGCATGGAGTATCCCGTCTTAAATTCATTATTATTATATATTATTCATCAGGATTGAAACAATATTGATCCAATATATGTGTGCAACTTGGGTATTAACGCCTGAAGCGAATACTCGAAACAAATAAGACACTTGTGATAGAGAAATGAGCCTACATTACCTCAAACGGAGCATACGCTGAAATTCATACTGGGAAACATGCTGCTATATGAAACAACAACTTCTGGTACTGTGCGGTACAATGGACCCCCGAAAATGAAAAGTTTTTCCCGAATATTCTTATATGGCTTTCTTCGAAATGATAGTTATTAAAAAACTACTGTTATCGTCTGAGCCTGTTGTCTGTTATGTCTGAGCCACCGGTGCCATTAATTATGTACGGGACGCGTGCTGAAATCTGTGAGTATGTGTAGCAAAAGTAACGCTCCAAAAGATCACTGATCTGGGCACCAACACATATTTTGCACGCAGGAACATTCCAGAAGTCATATGCCAGCACCCTTTTTTTGCCTTAGCACTCAACAGTCTTCAACCTGGAGTCAGATTCTGACACATGCTCATCATGCAAAACGTTGTGTTGGAGGAAGAACTAAAAAAAATTGTCAATCTGCTTCTAAAGCGTGGTGATCCGCATGTAAGATTGTAATAAAAAATGGATCAATCGGTAACCCTTTCAGCATTTTTCGACTTGTACATTGCTGTCAAAACAAAAAATTCCAAATGAAAAGAAAATACGTATACAGGCAACTTCCATTAGTAGAAGAAATAGCCAGAGAATACTAACCTGTGGAGAAAAAGAGGAAACAAAAACCAGAAGAATGAGAAGATACCGAAATCTTTCCGAAGAAAATAAACCTTTATCAGACAACGCTAAAGGCCATGATGCTAGCCATAGGATTTCATCCTTCGTGGTTACGAGTCGCGTAGGTTCTTCAATAAGCTCTCCTAGAAAAATTATTGGATTCAAAGATATTTCAGCACCCTGGTGTCCTAGGATGTAGGATAAGGCAGAGCATACATGCGTAGGCACCCAAATCAGTGAGCTTCTGAAGCGTTACTTTTGCCACACATACAAATTTCAGCACGCTGCGCTGGTGCAGTCGTATCTGAGGGTGTGTAAATATGCGTACGAGACTGGGATCTCTGTGAAACATTTTTCTGGATCTATCATATTAAAGGAATCTGAATGAGAGAATTCCACAGTAACTTCCCTTCTTCTGGTTGAAAATAACTTTTTCCTTTCATACAATGCATTGTATGGAGTCTGCAGTCTATAACAACTAGCTCATAATGGCCAATAGAATTCTGCTGAGAAAATATAATTTACGGAAATATATGTGTTTTTCAGGGTACATCTCTGAGACGAGTGAGATATATTCATAATTCAACAAAGCAAAGATAAGCATATTTTGGTGAGATGAGTAAATAATAGAATATTGTGGAGTGTTGGCAACACACATCTTAATCTTGGTGGATAGTGGCCTCAAATGCCTAAGTGCCCTATTTGGTTCTACCTGCCTTCAACTACATTTTGTCATATTAAACTTTTTCTACAGTATTTTTTCGTTTATTCACGTGATAATCATACCTACCGACGATTTCCTTGTTAATTGGTACCAGAATATTCAGTCATCAGCTTCCGCTCACTATCTTCAAACCGGCAGGTTGACAGTTATTCGAAAGTTTGACACAGTACCCATATATATTGAATTTATAACGGATGCCACTTATCGCAGATTGCATTTCACCTCACAGACTCAGACAAACATTATCAATAACTCCGAAAGTAAATTACAACGATAATGTTTCGAAATACAAACCAATGGAAACGTTCAAATTGCATTATCAAGTTGGTGGAGTCTACATTTCCATTAACGTGAGTTTCTGTGGCAGGCGAACTCAGTGTCTATTCTGTTAGTTCGTATAAGTTTCTGTGATCAATTTCCAACATCTGAGAACTCTCAAAGGTGAAATCTCTCGCAAAATCTGTCCGTTATTCTTCGGCTATTCGAGTATATTTTGTGGGTGTCTGGTCGACCATAGTTTCGATAGACTCCCCATTTTTCAGTGGAAAAGAGAATCGGATGCAAAAATTCACTCCAATGGGTGTAATGAGGTTTTCAGAATTCAACGTATACAGTACATTCCTTAAGTGACATAATGAACGTATGTCGAGAAATAAGCGAATTCAGTTGTACAGGGCGTTGGAGTTGCAAGATGAAAATACCATGAAAATTAGAGATAAATTACCCTAACACCAAATTGATATGAGTCAAACTCGAGAAGAGAGATTGATACTTCTCGTAAGATTCTGACCTTGTTAGCGAAACCCGCGTCGAATGCGAGTTATATGAATTTATTATTGGGGTAATTATTTCCTAACTATTTCGTGATATGGAACCTCGTGTTTTTTTCCAAAAATACTGTAATACTTGGATTTCAATAATTCACAAAATTTTCCATACAAAAATCGTAGCGAAAGATGATATGCAAATTATGTGATGTTTGTACTGCAATATCCTGAAAATTTACAGAAAAAATTCAAAAATTTGACAATAATCAAATTTCTGCAGAAAAAATCATCACTAACCATCACAATATCAAAATAATGAAATGGAGAGCAACATTCCAAATTGATATGTTCAAAATCAATCATATAAGGAGATGCCTTGTTTGCAAAACTCTAATAATTTCTTTTGGTCAAATCATTGACAAGAATTGTTCTTCCTTTGGAGTTCTGCAAAATTTTAAGTTTTTTTTTTCATTTACGAATATTCAGAAGTTTCGGGACTTTTCGAATTGAGGTTGATAGGCTCTATTACCTGGTCTCATGAAAAAATAAAAAAATATGGCATATGCATACATATATATCTTCAGGATATAGGTAGGAACTAACTGACAAATATCAACTTGATCTGTCTGAACTCAATCATGGGAATATTCTCAATGTTATGAAATATAGATATGAGACAAAGGAGCGAAATGAATGAAGCCAGCCCTCTGTCTCTATTACTACATTCATTTATGTTATCTTCATTGAGGTCATTACATGCAAATTTTTCATGCTTTTCTGATCTGCCAAGTGCTCGTAATGCTTTTGTGAACGACCATCAATAGCCTGTCGACTCTTTTTCCACCATCATTGAAATGAGTTTCGTTGTCCCAATTGTTGTTTCATTATTTCCATGTACATTTTTTGGGGTTGTCAAAATTTTATTTGTGAATATCAAAAGCAAATAGGTAGTAGGTTAATTGAGGTCGACGAGATATGTTTATTCTTTGGATTTATACAATGAAAAAGGATTCTGGGTTAGATTATCTCTGTTGTATTCGAATATTTTCTGCGTAACATATCGGGTAGACTGTTCTTATATCAAGAAGTTCATGCAATCATCTGAACTGAACTCAGCTTATTTGCTCAAATTATGAAGTTGAATGTATGTCTATGTATTCAGGCAATTATTGAATGCTCTGCCATGTTGTAGTAAGTGAAGATATTGACTTTACATTCTAGGGTTGTGCAGTATTCGTCAGGAACTACCAAAGAATGTATTATAACACCCCTTATTTTCATTTATTTGTCTCCCAGATGATGCACAGTCGCCGTCGTGAAATTCTCATCTGTCAATTCTACTCCATAATACAGTATTCATGCACGAATTTCATTATACCAAGTTTCATTGTTTTTGATCGACCCATTCAAAAAAAATCAAAGAGGGTAGACATTAAAGAAAGACACTATATAATAAAATCCCAGATAGCACGGAATATTTCCTCAAAGCGTCCAGTGATATGATCAAATAATATTCCCGAAGAATTGGAGATGGATATTCTTAGAATATTTTCACTCTCGAAGAACATTCTTGGATTATTGAAAAAGAATACTCCTGATTGAGTCCCTTCAGAATATTATAGGATTATTCCGAATCATCATTAAAATAATTTGTTATGATCTCAATTCGGGCAATCTACGTAACACAGAACAGCAGGTTTCTGAGAAATGTCCCTTAATGGAGAATATCAAAAGTAATTATTTCTGGTATGCATTGATTGTTGAAAACGCATAATGATATAATATTCCCGATAAATGTGGAATGAATATTCCTAGAATCCAGGAATCTTTTTATTAACACAGAGACGATATGAATTTCGCACTGTGTCAGTCCATGTATCTATGCACATACTTATTGGAATTGCTAAAAGTATTGAAAATCGCTTTAGGTAAAAAACCTAGATCACTTGTACTTTAGTCAGGTGTACCCCATATTGTGTATTATTCAAAATTGAAAACATAGAATGTTGTTGTGCTTGGTATTTATTATGGCTTTGAAAAGCCATCTGATTTCAAAGAATTTTTATCTGATTTTGTTGAAAAAGCAAAATATTCGACAGAAAATGGAATTCAGTTATTTGGCGACACCTATCAATTCAAAATTGATGATTATTGTTTGATGCAGTTGGGAAAGCAAGCATTTTTTTATCAGAGGTCATGGTGGTTACTATTCACGTATCAAATGTTCACAAAGGGACCTGCATATTAGAGATAGGGTTTGTTTCCCAGATCTAAACTTTGTAAAACGAACACACATTGAACAAAGAGAGTCTGAACATCTTTCAGGTAGGAGCTTATAGACAGAAATTCCAAATGTTGATTTGATCAAGGGTGTACCACTTGATTATATGCATCCTATTTGTCTTGGTGTCATGAAGAAATTTCTCAGTTCAATCTGGTGAGTTGGAGCACCACCACATAAATTTGCCATGCGTCAAATTGAAAACTTTTCAGATACAAACTTTGTAAAACGAACACACAATGAATTCATTGAACAAAGATAGTCTGAACATCTTTCAGGTAGAAGCTTATCGACAGAAAATCTAAATGTTGATTTGATCAAGGGTGTACCACTTGATTATATGCATCCTATTTGTCTTGGTGTCATGAAGAAATTTCTCAGTTCAATCTGGTGGGTTGGAGCACTACCACATAAATTTTCCATGCGTCAAATTGAAAACTTTTCAGAGACCCCAGTGTCATCTGTTGAATATATCCCCAAAGAGTTTGTTCGTCAAACTAGAAGCTTGTGAGAATGCAGTTTCTGCTTCATACAGGACCAGTAATTTCAATGAAAACCCTGTCCAAGACAAAATATAAGCATTTTCTGACACTCTACTTCGGCATTCGAATTTTAGCCAGCCAGAAACTTTTTTATGAATACTTGGATTATGCTAAATCTTTGTTGACATATTTTGTTGATACTACTAAAACAGTTTATGGCCAGGATTTCAAATCACATAATATACATAACTTATTGCATAAAACGGATGATGCTAAAGTTTTTGGTTGTTTAGATAACTTCAGTAATTTTCCAAGTAAAAATTATTCTCAATTTCTAAAAAGTATTCTGAGAAACCCAAGTAATGTACTTGCACAAATAATTCGTCGTTCAGGGGGTCAGCTTCAGAGAAAGAAACACATGTGTGAATATCAACTTGTTCAATGACATAACAGAGGAGTGTTACTGAACAATTGTTCTAACGCTCAGTTCAATGGAGTCAATTTTTCAAATTTCAAGCGGAAAGATTCTTGTTGTGCCCTGAAAAATAGAACTGTCATAGATATTGAAAATATAGCATTTTCTCCATCAGCAAAACAATATGTTCTGATAGAAAACTCCTATGAACATGAGTGACTTTTACATTTTTCCTTGCAAATATCATCACTTTTTTTTTCTTTTATCATTTTTTAGGTTCAAAGTCACCTCCCCTGTAGGAGATAATGCCTGTTTGAACAGAACAACTGCTTTATCTGTAATGTTGAAGGAATTCTATTGTATGTGATATTTAGTTTTATCTCTGGTGGTATGAACCGACTTCTTTTTACATTTTCTTTTCAATAATTCACATTGAGGTCTGTCATTTTTTTTTTCAATGTTAATATAAACCAATTTTTATTTTCAATAACAAGTGACGTCTGGGTAATTGGGATATACGACTCCACCAGTTGCTGCTTTCTGGGAGTAATTTTCCATTTGTAGGTGAGTTTTCACAAAACAAATCAACAATTAGATTTTCTGATTTCAGTAGCTTTATATCCTTTTGAAATGAATTTTTATTCACTGGATTGGACCAGCAGATATTTTTAAATTTTGGTTGTATATGAAGCCGGCCTAGATTTTATTTAATTTCTTCTTTTGTCGTTTTTCGTTGTCGATTGCATTTCAATTCAATGTACCCTCTTTAATATTCGGCATCCTACACCAATATTGAAAAGAAAACATTTCGTTATTCGTGGTTAATTTTACCAAACACAGTAAAGAAGTTGTCTTCTAAAGACATATAAACTTCCAATTGGTAATATTTTTTGTACTCGATCAAAAAAACTTATTTTGTAGATGACATGGGTTGTAGTTCAATTTCTGGGTGAAAATAATATTGAAGTTGTACCCACAATTTGGGTTACAGAGAATAAGTATTGCTTTCAGCCACCATCGCATGTAAGAATTGAAGTTCCGATAAAGCAAAACAGTAAGCCCAGCTATAATTGGGAAAAGTTTAAAATTGAGATAATGTGCCGAAAACCCTTCTAAAAAATGCTGCTTCAGTCAGAGAAAATAAAGCCTGTGAAACTTCAGATTTTGGAACCAGTGCATCTGAAAAAGAACTCCCTCCAAAAGGATTTATAAGGCGACCAAAACTTTTTCATCCGCTGAAGATGAAACACAAATTGATGAAGATGTTTTCATGAGCAAAGTGAAAAAACCACCTGCTCCTTTTACCGACAACCCAAGCCAGAATTTGTCAAAAAGACTGTTTCAAAACACCCGTTAATAACAAACTTCCAACATCCTCTGGCATTTCAATAGAGAAAAACCCATCTTCCATGTCATGTGAGTTTTCAATGTAAAACATTAACATAGTTTGTTTAGCGTTTTTTATCTGAAGCTCAAGTACCTCTAGCAGTGACTGTGAATCCTTTTGAATTTGATTTGTCCCATTTTGTGATTTGATTAAGGATACTTAATTCTCAACTACTTTTTTGATACAGGAGGAAACCTTGAGCGCTTTCAAAGGGAAGTAATGAAATATATTGTTGAGGTAACAATGGAATTGGACAATATGAAATTATCCATTGACAAGCTTCATAGAAAAGTTAATTTTCTTGTTAGTGATAGTGACCAAACTACTAGCAATGCCAAAGTCAGGGATGAGTATGAAACAGATTCAGTTATTTACTGAAGAAATGAAAAATGAAGAAACTAGGTCTAGCTTTGTAGGTTTTCCTGATCATTACATTATCAAACAAATTCTTGTAGGATAAAAAATTCTTTCACTATTTATAGGTTCGAGCACTAACAAAAAATGGAGGCAACTATGAAGATTGTGCACGTCGGATCATGGAAAGGTGCATCAGAACCGATTTTGCTGTGGGATTCAGTTTCGAGGGGCACAGGGGTAAACAAGATTTCTCAAAAACTATCTTACCATCTATCATATAATAGGTGAGGGGTAAAAATATGGACATACTGGAATTCAAAAGTACAATTTTTTTCATGAATAATTTCACAATGCTTGATCTGAAATTGAATTGATTATTTAATTTTTTCGGAAGCAGTTAGAAAAACTTTTGGAAACACAGTTACAGAAAAAAAAGTAGAATCTACTATAGTTGTGTGGTTGTCTGAAGTACCAGTGAAAGTTGAAAAGGAAGCCGTCAAAATTGATATATTACACAATATCATTGATGCCCCTAATAATGAGGACTCCTGAGATATACTGGGAATATAACATTTTTAAAGAAGGTGAGTTGAATCTTGGTGTACTTCCTGGGTTTACTCCTTGTTGGTAATTGAAAATATGAGGATATGACATTGAAACATCGACAAAAACACAGTGTTATAATAGGTTTGCTTGAAAGTGGTTGCAATGTTCCTTGCTGAATGGTAATGGTTCGGACTTCCATTGTCTATATTTTTACCTCTATTGAAACCTGTTGCTAAGAGCGGAAGGATTAAAATGCAAATCAAGTGAGAAAAATCAAATCAAAATCAAATTTTTGGTCAATAATGAAATCAGGGATTAATTGATCAAAGAAAATACTGTTGTTACAAAAAACCGAGATGGTTTATCACCCGAAGACGATTGCGGATACCAGCAATCGAAACGTCGTGAGTACACTCAACTTGAAACTTGGTTTCAACATGTTTTCATGATATTTCATTCAATTTCTTCATTTACATTTTTCGACTAGTATTTCATATTCGATATCTCAATTTTCTTTTTACAATATTATTTCATTTATTTTGTTATTTAAAAATTCTTTTTGACTCATAGTTCATATTCGAAATCTCGGTTTTTTGTGACAACAGTATTTTCTTTGATCAATTAATCCCTAATTTAATTATTCATTTATTAGCAACAGGTTCCAATAGAGTTAAAAATATAGACAATGGAAGTCCGAACCATTACCATTCATTATTATAGGTTCCATTGATGATGTATTGATAAGTAAATCTGCTTCCTTTGTCAATATAGGAACAAATATGGTTATTGACAAAATAGTTGAGGCTTTCGCGGCCGAGGTTTTCAGTATCACTACTTTTATTCGGGTTTGAAGGCCGTCGTTTTTTTGGAATTTCTTCCTGACGTTTCGCTGGCTCGAGTGGCTAGCTTCTTCAGAGGTTCATTCATCTTGGAATTCACTCCGATGACTGGAGATTGTTTCTTCGCAAGTTGTATTTATGCCGATTCAGGTAGTTTGCGGTGCTAATTATTCCATTCGGATTCGGGGAATTGTCATTAATATTGATTACCTTGTTTACCTCATGTGGGTTCGGAGATTAATCATCATTATTATCTGAAGAACTACCTGCAGTTATTATCGATTTTCTTAAAATGGGATTCCATATTCGGTTGAGGTTGACAGCTTCTTCTTTTCTGTTGAAATTATCCGTGTGTTTGTGGATTTCTATTGCCTCCCGTACCAGTCGGCTATGGTATCCCTGGTTGGGTGCAATCAGTTTTGCAATTTCAAACAGAATCCTGTGGTTTCCCTCACTAAGTGCGTGTTCCGCCACAGGCGACTTGTCAATTTGCCCTAGTCTGCAGTTTCTCTCATGTTCCTTTAGCCTAGTTCCCATGGATCTTTTGGTGGTACCGATGTATACCTTCCCACAGGTGCACGGTATGCGATAAACCTCTGCTGCAGACAGTGGATCTCTTTTGTCTTTAGCCGATCTGAGGCTCTGTTGAATCTTCTTTGTTGGTTTAAATACAATTTTTATGTTGTATTTACTCAGGAGTTTTCCAATTCTGTCTGTGACCCTCGGGATGTATGGCAAATATGCATGTGCAACTATCTGAACGTCCTCCTTGTTTCGAACAGTGGAATTCTTCAGTTTCATGGCCCTGTTGATCTCGGGTACACTGTATCCATTCGACATCAAGGTCACTTGAAGATGTTCCAGTTCTTCCCCCAGGTGTTCTGGTTCGCATAGTCTTCGAGCACGTTCCGTTAGAGTAGAAATGACTCCTCTCTTTTGGCTGGGATGGTGATTCGATAGCGCGTGCAGGTACCTATCCGTGTGTGTGGGTTTTCAGTACACTTTGTGGGTTAGTCTAGCCCCACATCGTTCGATCAGAACATCCAGGAATGCTATTCGTTGGTCCTGTTCAGTCTCCATGGTGAACTTAATATTGGGGTGTTGATCGTTCAAGTGGTCGAGAAAGAGTTTTAGAGCGTCCCTACCATGTTTCCAGATGACGAATGTGTCATCCACGTAGCGTAGCCACAAGGTCGGCTTCAATTCGAAGGCGTCGATTGCTTTTTCCTCAAACCGTTCCATGAAGAAGTTGGCTACTACTGGGCTAAGTGGACTTCCCATTGCCACGCCATCCAATTGCTCATAGAAGTTTCCCCTCCATTGAAAGTAACTCCCCGTGAGACATGCTCGGAGAAGTCCAACGATATCATTAGGGAACAAGTAGGCTAACTCCTTCAGGGAGTCTTCCAGTGGGACGTTGGTAAACAAGGACACAACATCGAAGCTGACCATAATATCTGTCGGTTCCAAAATTAAGCCTCTAATTTTACCCACGAAGTCTGTCGAATCCTTGACGTAGGAGTTTGTTCTTCCTACATGAGGCTGTAGGAGCGAGGCCAGATGTTTTGCCAAGTGATATGTAGGTGAGCCTGGGGCACTGACTATTGGTCTCAGTGGCATGCCGTGTTTGTGCACCTTCGGAAGACCATAGAGTCTGGGTGGAACGGCTTCAGTTCTGAGAATGGTTTTCTTTATGGTTTCGGTCAGTGAGGACGACTCAATGAGTTTGTTTACATTCCTCAATTTTGATTGTGTTGGGTCCCTTGCGAGTTTGCGGTAGTTAGAAGGTTCCAGAAGTTCTTCAACTTTGCTATTATATTCCTCCGTTTTGAGAAGAACCGTGGCATTTCCCGTGTCCGCTGGTAGAATCGTGATCCCCTCATCAGAATTCAAGCTTCTTAAGGCTGCAATCTCTCTTTTTGGGCTTCCAAAATGCAATAATAGCATTCCTGGATGTTCTGATCGAACGATGTGGGGCTAGACTAACCCACAAAGTGTACTGAAAACCCACACACACGGATAGGTACCTGCACGCGCTATCGAATCACCATCCCAGCCTAAAGAGAGGAGTCATTTCTACTCTAACGGAACGTGCTCGAAGAATATACGAACCAGAACACCTGGGGGAAGAACTGGAACATCTTCAAGTGACCTTGAGGTCGAATGGATACAGTGTACCCGAGATCAACAGGGCCATGAAACTGAAGAATTCCACTGTTCGAAACAAGGAGGACGTTCAGATAGTTGCACATGCATATTTGCCATACATCCCGAGGGTCACAGACAGAATTGGAAAACTCCTGAGTAAATACAACATAAAAACTGTATTTAAACCCACAAAGAAGATTCAACAGAGCCTCAGATCGGCTAAAGACAAAAGAGATCCACTGTCTGTAGCAGGGGTTTATCGCATACCGTGCACCTGTGGGAAGGTATACATCGGTACTACCAAAAGATCCATGGGAACTAGGCTAAAGGAACATGAGAGAAACTGCAGACTAGGGCAAATTGACAAGTCGGCTGTGGCGGAAGCTGTCAACCTCAACCGAATATGGAATCCCATTTTAAGAAAATCGATAATAACTGCAGGTAGTTCTTCAGATAATAATGATGATTATTCTCCGAACCCACATGAGGTAAACAAGGTAATCAATATTAATGACAATTCCCCGAATCCGAATGGAATAATTAGCACCGCAAACTACCTGAATCGGCATAAATACAACTTGCGAAGAAACAATCTCCAGTCATCGGAGTGAATTCCAAGATGAATGAACCTCTGAAGAAGCTAGCCACTCGAGCCAGCGAAACGTCAGGAAGAAATTCCAAAAAAACGACGGCCTTCAAACCCGAATAAAAGTAGTGATACTGAAATATGGTTATTACTTACCCCCCTAAAATACAACAAATTTTGTTTGAAACGACCAACACAATATCCTATTGAATATTATTTTTATTACAGGAGAAAGGTAGTCCTCACTGCAACAATAGGACAGTCTTTGGTGTGGGGAGAATGAAGACTATAGTCCATAAAGTGTGTTTTTCGGTTTTATTGTTTTTTTCTTCCTTGACGAGAATTGTTTTTAAGTCCAATTTATTATATAATTCTATGCCAAACCTGATTCATCAAATAATTTATGTATGAAAATCTGTTTTTTTTTTAATTTACTCTGCTGCTCATTGCCGGAACTCCATAGTTTATGACACTCAGTAAATTTTAGAAGGTGTTCACAAATTTTTATTACACTCGTGGTATGTTTTGCTACACTAATTGTACAAATTCCTTAAAGAAATGTATGAAAAAAAGTGTTATGATATATTCAACAGAAAAGAGTTGAAGATTTGCTAGAGGAAATAAAAACTCCATTTTTTTAGGTTTGATGTAGTGGATTGGGTGATATTGCATTGAGAATTTGGTATTCATTTTGAAAATTGGGAGGTAAATGTTATTTTGGCTATATTAAAATTTTTGGGCATTCGAAAAAGTGACGCTCCACCTGAGAATAACAAAGTTTTTCCACTGAATAATAATTTAACTTCATTTGAGACACTGACATGTATAAGTTTCTGAATCACAGTAATGGAAAAATGGTGCCATCTGCCTGTGGAATATTTCAATCACATTCTCAATATGTCATGGCACCATATTCTCAAATAGATACTTTGGAATCACTTGAATAATTAAATGCAATAATCATTGCGTCATCCAATTTCACTGTGGATTATTCTGAGCACTATCTTGAAATATATCAATGACAATCAGAGAATATCATATTATTTTTTTAATAATTTGTATTGTTCCAGGACTCATCTTATGAATGTTCTTGAAACATTCTCAGATGGGAATAATCATAAAATTTTTGTTGGCATAATCATGGCATCATCCAATCTGTCTGTGGAATATTCTGAGCTCATTCTTAGAATATATTGGAGAATATCACAAATAATTTGTTCTGTCCCTGGAATAATTCTATGAATATTCCTAAAACATTCTCAGGTGGGGACTTTGGAATCATCATAGAATAATCAATTGGCTCACTCATGGAATCATCCAATCTTAGTGTGTGATATTCTGACTACATTCTCAGAATATATTGAAGAATATCATATGATCATTTGATGAATAACCTGTATTGTTCCTGGAATAATCTTATGAATAATCCTGAGACATTCTCACATGAGTACTTTGGATTCACCCTGAATAATTCATTTTAATAAACATGGTATCGTGCAGTCTTCCTGTGAAATATCGTAGAAATATTCTTGGAATATTTTTGTGAGATTATAATTTTTTTTGCTTGATATGAATACTTTTACATTCAAGTTACCATGTAGATATAATTTATTAGGTATAAATCTTTGCTCTGAAGAGTTTTCCCTTGTCCCTCACATTTTTCAGTAAATTGTTGTGAAAATTATTGCAATCAAGATCGTATCCTTTAAGTTCTTGAAATTTTCATTTCAGTTTTCAACAAAGCAGTCCAACAGTTTCAATGAAGATTTATTGACTTGCCCTGGATTCCGAGATTCTACAAATTTTACGCCTTACGACACTCCACTAAAGACAATTGGGCAAATATTGAATTCGTTATTTGAAATGATAACACCTTAAAATGCTTGTGAAACAAGCGTTAATCCGATCGTCCATTTAAATACGCTAGGAATCGCACATTGACAGGTGAGATTTCTTCAATCCAAGTTTCAACTTTTGGGAGATGTGAATCGTAGGGAGATGCGATTTGAGTACATTTTGATCAAGAAAATGTAAGAAAACTCACTAAGATGTTCCTGAAAAAATCTAGATATTCAATGAGCTGATATGCTTTCAAACGCAATATTTTCTGTCCTGCGAAATCAGAGAATACAATCACTTTCAGATCATTCAAAAGATGAAATATAATAGATGTAGAAGTTGGTGAAATAGAGAATCAGTTGTGTGGACTGTAACGAAATGGATAATGCTCGAAGTCGACGTATTTATTAATACTCGTTTCAAAGAGTTTCATCCGCTCACTAGATACAGAAAATCGAAAAAATCAAGTCCTACGTGGCCTGGGAACATAAAATGAATTGGAATGTGTCAACAGTTTTTTCTTGATGCATCCGAAATTTAAGAAAAAGTCAAGTGTGGTCATAGCGTAGTTGACGATATAAGGCCAATTAGTTTCTACAGTTAGGATTAAATATCCTCAACACGAATATTCCATTGCTGAAGGTGAATTAGATTGGGGAGTTTTCAGCTACATAGTTTTTAGTCAAGAAGTTCAAGAACACGTTCAAGAAGAAGTGAATTAGATTGGAGAGTTTTCAGCTACATAGTTTATAATCAAGAACTTCCACCTTCCCTTAGAAAATTTTGTGATAAATGGTAATTATAATATTCATAATCAGTAACGCTTAGATTCTGGTAGAGGGTGTGACACACAAAACACTTCTGAATTCTTACGTATACTTACTTCGGTATAAGTGGAGGTTCCATCGTCTCGAATATATATGTTGGGTATGGATAATAAGAAAGAACGACTATTGCTTTTTACAGTGAAAATGTATATATCTTTATCTTGACAAGTCGAAAATTATAGTTGTCTAAAAAATTTAACATGACGTAACTATAAATAGAAAAATACAGCATGTAAAGAGAAAAACGAAACATAAAATGTGAAGCATATCTAACATACTCCCACCTTTTGCGAGAGCAAAACAACAAAATTAAAACTATAACGTTGTGGTTAATGATATAACACAAAATTAAAAACCATAACGTTGTGGTCGTTTTATTGAACGACCATATCTTGTGAAAACTTCATTCTCTTTCTTCTCCTCGGTATCGACTTCATATTCTGTTTCGTTGTCTCTCGTAAACGCATTTTCTTCCTTCTCGTTTTCTCTTCTTCTAAGAGCACCCTCTGAGATGACTGGTTCTTCGTCTGGGCTAGATATTTCCAATGGATATATTCTTTGGAACGGTCGTACTGAAGATAATTTTATTTTTGCTACCCTGGAGATGCTGTCTCTTCCTGGATAAATTTCTACAATACGTCCCATGGGTCAACTTAATCGTTTCGTATTATCCGATCCCACCAACACAATATCTCCAATTTTTAACGTGTCATGTTTCCTCTGACCAACGTGAACCCGATTTGCTAAATACTCGCTTCTGAATAGGTCTCGTAGGGAATTCCTAAATTTTTGGAGATATCTCCATCTTCTTTTGATTGCCGATCTATCTGTCTCATCCAAATCCGTAGTCTCAGTTCTCTGAATATCTTGAATGAAAGCCAATGGGGTTATAGGAATAAGCTCCTGGGGATTGTCATATATATAAGTAAGTGGTCGAGAGTTGATAACTGCTTCACAATCGCAAACTACCGTTACTAGTTCATCGAAAGTGACACACGATTGTCCCAAATTTCTTCGTAGTAACTCCTTCATAATCCGTATGATCCTCTCCCACCATCCTCTACAAATTTTACCTTGTTCAAGGGCTTCCACATAACAACCAAAAGAATTATTCAAATTCCGTATTTCAAAATCATAAAGTGTAAGAACTTTGACATTTGATTGTGCCCCTCCGAAAACACTCTGTATAATGTTTTCCGATCCGATTTTGTTGAGACCTAAACATTCGGCGCAATCTTTTCGAATATAGGAGCGTTGTGATGCGGAATCTAATAGAGCTCTAATAACCTTCGAACCAGTACTACCGTAAATTCTAACAGCAATAGTTTGTAAATATGTACCACTTTTATTGTGACTGATTAGGGTGTTTTCCCGTGAAGTATCGACTTTTGAAGTGGAATTTTTCTTGAAATTATCTGAATTTTTCTCATTCGAATTGGGACAAAGTAAAGGGAAGTGTTTTTTACCACACACTATACATTTTACGAAAGACTTACAATTTTTGATATTATCATTAGGCTTCAGACAAGCAAAGCATGCATTTTTCTCATTAAAATGTTTTTTCTCTCTTCAAAAGTGACCGAATGCACCTTAAAACAGTCTTTACTAGTATGTGATTTACTATCACAGAATAAACAATTGAAGGCTTTTTTGTTACCTCGTTGTCCTGTAGAAATAATCGTGGCCGCTGTGTAAAATTCTGAATCCTTAATCTGTTGTGTTGATTTATTCCATACCTTGTCAAATCTTTGGGCTTTAATATTTCCTGTCTCTTTTCCTGAGACAAAACTGGATTTGGCTAAATTAATTCTTTCTTCTCCCTCCACTTCATTTCGCAGGAAACCTAATAACATTTTCAAATGATTAGAAGAGATGTCCGAATATTCAGATTCGTTACTTTTCAGGTGTATACTGGATCTGAGACTGCTTCTCTGCCTCTCCCACACTTTCAATGTTTCCTCAGGAAGGGCAGATTCAACTAGTGGGTACAGCATGGATGCATATTTATTACTAGTCACTCCCAAAGAATCGAGAGCTCTCAATTGAGTCTCAAGTTTATCATATAAGGAAGATAATGTCATACCTGATTTGTTGAAAGTAGCCTGCTTCAATACCAAACTGAGTAACTCCCTCACATAAACTTCAATCAGAAACTCATCTCTAGCAAATCTAGTCTTAAGTTGATCGATGGCGTTTCTATAATTGGCTCCATATGGTGGGAAACTTTCAACTAATGCCTCTGCAGGTGATCCGGGTTCCATAGATTGTAGCAAATACTGAAACTTATCGTCGACGTCGATGCTATTATCTTCGTGAATTTTACGAAACTGACCCCATAATCCCAACTAGTTTTTAACGTCACCATTGAACTTTTTGAGTTCGAGTTTTGGTAGATGGAATCTTCGTTGGACATTTTTGGCACTTGAACTGTCTCCACTGATACTGACATCTCCGGGAATATTACGATTCGTCGATTCTATTAACAGGAATTCGCATTTTGACTTATATTTCACGAATTCTTCTCTATAAATCTCAGCATTCAGAAGTTCATCGTCAATTTCTTCATCCTGGCATGTGGTTAATGACGCTCTGATTATTTGATCGTTGAAATATTCTTTCTGCCTTATCTTCGATTTGTCGCAAAAAGGCTGAAACGAATTGTCTTGGAATACCTTCTGAATTAGTCAGCTCCTTCTCGAAATCGCTGCAATTCTGCCTGAACATTTTTCTCAATAATGTACGTTCTTTCTTTACTAGGGAAACTTTTTCCATACTCAGTCCTGTCACGGTCGCCATTAAATGTCGGGTATGGATAATAAGAAAGAACGACTATTGCTCTTTACAGTGAAAATGTATATATTTTTATCTTGACAAGTCGAAAATTATAGTTGTCTAAAAAATTTAACATGACGTAACTATAAATAGAAAAATACAGCATGTAAAGAGAAAAACGAAACATAAAATGTGAAGCATATCTAACAATATAGCTAGTTCTTCTCATTGACATTGTTACCTAAAAAGTGAAATTTTCTAAATTGGCAACTGCATAGTTTTCCATAAAGAGGTCGATGCAGAATAAAGTGGAATAAGCTCCCTTTTATCATTATGGTAATCAAGTGAAATTTGTCCTGAAACTTCTCACTAACGTTCAATTATACGAAATAACTGAAAATAGTATTACAAAGTGTTTGATGTATCAGCCCGAAACAGTGCAGAAACGCATCAGTAATACAATATTTGAATAGCACGTCGAAAGTAGTGCTGGTCTAGAGCTTAGTATCACAAAGCGTGCTAACAAAGTTAGCAGCGAGCGTAGACTACCAACCGAATATCAATTACACACTGAATATACTTCCGAAATTTAAATTGCATGGAATTATGACGGCAACTCGTTCTCGGTTGAACTCGTGCTGGTGGCGCGCCATTTTCGTTTAATCGCATGAGAACGTTGGAAAATTGTTGCTAATTCGGATTAGATTGCTAATTCTCGCTGACTAGTAGAAAACGGTGCCTTTCTGGAACGACAGCAGTTCATGCAAATATCGCAACAGAACTGGGAATGATTACAGTGTTAAGGTGCATTCTTTGTAGAAATCATATCAAGGAATTTTGAAATACAACAGATTGGTGCAAGACCATCGCCATCAATAGTTCTCAAAAGTTGCAGATAATATCATTCTTTGAAAATTCTCTTTCATTCACAGAAAATGTACTTCACTGGCAGAACATTATTTATCGAGTGTGTTTGTCTGATATTGAAAAGAATGCGTATATAGCCATTCAGAGAGCAGTTATATAAAATTAGCTGACTCGTGCCCACTTCGTTGGACGTCAATTATTTTTTTGATGCAATTATATTGTGTAGTTCCTAGTACCAAGTATCATCAGGTTCACCTTACAGCTCTGCCCTCTGGGCGCACCCGAAAGAGCATTTCAAAAGGAGTTGAAAATATTATGAACCCCCTTTTCACCCCATTATAAACATTAGACAATGAATTTCAATAAAATACAAAGCATGTCTTTCTTCAATTCTGTTAAAGAATATTTCTGCAAAATTATACCCAATTTGACTTCATTTCCACCCCTTCGGGATGGAATTTCGAAAGATCCTTTCGTATTGGATTCCTACGTCTTACAAAAAAACACACCCCCCAAGTTTTAGATACCTGCCATCAGTGGTTATGGCTGTGCGTTGATTAGCCCCTAAAATAACTTCTAACCCCTTTTCAACCCCGGTAGGCGATTAATTCCAATGAAATACGAAACACGTCTTCGATCTATTCTGTTGAAGAATTTTTATGAATTTGAAGTAGATTGAACCTAGAAAATCAGGTTTCCCATACAAACATTGCCCCGTTTTTCAACTCCTTAGGGGGGCGATTTCGGACAACCCTTTCTCATAGGATGCCTACGTCCCCGCCCGTCCAAGTTTCAGATCTCTGCGATAGGTGGTTTAGGGTGTGCGTTGATTTTAACCTGAAATAACTTTGTAGCCGGGTCACGGCCCAGCTGCTCTTCAGGTAGACTGACAGTAATTCAATTTAAAGTTGAGCAGCGCCGAGCGCAGTGGGTACCTGGATGAGTGACCCCATGTAGGGAAAGACCACGTTGGAAGCCCATACAATTGCCGCAAAATAGCATATTATAGTTCGCAGGCAATATATCAATGAGCACAAGATATATTGTGGAGGAGGGGACGTAAAGCCGTCGGTCCCGAGTCCATGGATGTTGGGCTCGTAAAAGATCCCTACCTTCGGTTGGAATACCAGAGGGTCCAGCAAAATTTCCGGTTGGGGAAAGTTGGCGAAAATAGGCCGAAATTGAATGAAGAAATAAAATAACTTTCTAGGCGTTTTCAACCCGTTCGTATCCTCCGACTGTCTCCGGGTTCTTAAGCTACCTTTCCACCAATTTTCAGACAAATATATATTTATTTGATTGATGTCGTCTTCGGGTCATCGAACAATATCCTACTGCTGTAAGGGGTTATCGAAATCCCCCGAAGAAGTCTTGTAAGGGACGAACAAGACTAAAGATTATGCTTCGTATTCGGAAACTGGTGGATCCTCATTGGATGGTTCATTCTTCGTTTGCATTTTCAATCTGTAAAATACGTATAGAATGAAGATGGTGACTGAAATGTGAATGAGAATAATCTAGAAATGGCTAGTGGATGGATTGTCTGGTTTCTTCTGGGATGAGTTGTAACCTCTCTTCTTCTAGGGTTAGATATTGTAGTTTATCCAGCCCACTCAACGAAGAGTTGATGTGGGCTGTCTTGATAATTGGTAAAGTGGGTGGTTCGTCCAAGATGACATTTTTGGGATTTGTGAAAGCTTCGTTGTTGGTTTTGAATTCACAACCTGGTAATGGAAGTTTCATCAGGTGCACCCCTTCCAGAACCATTACTTTCGTACTGGAACAATGTGAGGGAATCTTCGTGGCCTGTGGAAATATTCCTATGTAATGGCCTTCTGACATCTCCAGAAGCAGTGATGAATTCATCGAAACTGGAACGTGTTCACATCTTGCTCTTGCCTTGTGCGGCAAGGATTGTGTTGGGTGCCGAAGCGCTCTGTGGTGCCCAACTGATTTTTACGCTAGAGCATCTGCAATTTCAACTGTAGAGAAACCCAGGAAGACCCACAGTTACCGGGTCGGTTGGTGTACTCAATCCAGATACGCCATGTACCAGGATTGTTATCTAGGCAACTAAAAATTGACAATTACGCCGAGTTGGAGGAAAAAATTCTGCCCCAACCGCGAATTGAACCAGCAGTGAGTGAATCAAATCAAATAATATCAATAGATAGAACGAGTCAAAGAATGAGTTATACCAATGATGTTAATTCCATCGTTTCGATGAAAACTTGGTCGGACGGAGTGACCAATGGGCTACGGCGATGTCTTATATTTTATTTGACTTTTCCACTGCTCGATCAATTCGCGTCAGGGCTCAGTGCGATAAGCAATTCTGTACGAAGCATTAGAAACTCAAATAGAATATATATCATTTATAAGCTATTTCTACACAACCCAGCAGAAAACAGAAATACATTTGTGCTGAGATCCCACCCAATAATATTGAATTCTCAATACTTCACTGAAAAAATATTTAAGGCCTTCGCAGCAGAGTATCAGTACTTTTGTACGGGTTTGAAGGCCGTCGTTTTCTCAAATTTCTTCCTGGCTCTGGCGCGAGTGGCTAGCTTCTTCAGAGGCTCATCTTGTCATTGATTCATCGTCCAGGAAACTTCTTTCAGTTTGTTGTTCCTCAACGGCACAAAACGACACCCAAAGTGAATATTATTGCTTTGCCAGCAGGAATAAACAATAACTCTCCGATAATCGGTGATACCACTACACCATAGCAATGCGTGTGAAAGAAGAACAATAGTGGTCAATTATAAAGTGTATGAAACGTACAGAATAGTTAAATGTGTCCCAGAATAATGGTACCTCCATGTCTATTGACATGAACCCGACGTCACTTCTCAAGCCTCATTCAATTTACCGAAAATATGAGCAGCTGAGATCGTTTTCACTGGAAAGTATTAATTAAAACAGGTCGGGTATATTTTTTCAGGTATATTTTTCTATTATATATACCCAGAACGTCTACAACCCAGCCATATCTCCCCAAGGTGCACGCGATAAAAATCCCGCTTTCCAAGAATATGAGGACACCCCGAAATTCAGTGTGACATGGAAGATTTTACAGTTTGTCACAACAACATAAGAAGAAGCGAATTTGATCCAATAACCACCAATAACCTGAGCTGATGGTACGCGTGTCAAACGGGAGATACTTCAGAGCGTTCGTTAGCTGCTTTCAAAATCGTGTCTCCCATCGATAATATTTCTACTGGATAGATGTAATCTCGATCCTATAAATTTTTTCATCTGGTTGGTGAGGAAATCAAGGGTGATTTCTTCAGTAAACAGAAAACATTGGGTTCCAAAATCAAAGCGCGGGTGGCTTGACCGCCGTCCCGTCGACGCCACTGAAGGTGTGTCAGCTATTTTACGAAGATACCTAGCGATTAATTTTTCATTAGAATTAGACTGCGCGTGTGTTCACGATTTTTCTGTTCTACACTGGATTTAGGAAGAGTCTGGACGCCTCTCTCTTTCACTATAACTTGAGCATCTTCTTTGCAACATAGATCACAAAAAAAACAAACATCAGCTCTGGAATTTTCCATCACGAAGTTTGTTGTAACTATACACTAACACCAAACTGATTGTGCGAAGAAAATCATGGAATGAAATTAGGAAAGGTTTTAGAGGTGATATTGAAGAAAGAGTCGTCAATGATTACTTCGTATTCATATTCAAATATAAACTTGAACAAATTCAGTTGACAATGTTGGGAGCAGTAAAAATAGGAATCAAGGAAAAGTTTCATGCAAACATTGTGGTAATAGTAATCACGATTTTTTTAAGTGTAAGTTTAGCGCCATTTGGCGAAGGTTTGCCCATTGAATTCGAAAGAAAATAACTATGTTGATACAAATATAAGGCAGGATACTGCAAGTGAAGCAAACATAGATTTTGTCGTAATGTTTCAGATGAATCATAGCAAAAATAGTTACTTTATAATCGAAGTAGAGATTAACGATATACCATTGTCGATGGAAATTGATTCTGGCGCAGGGTTATCAATAATTAAGAAAAGAGTATATTTAGAGAAACTCAGAAACTGTTAATTGAAGATGTCAATCGTTAGATTGAAAACATTCACGGGGGAAATAGTTAGGCCATTAAGAGAAATATTAGTAGAGATAATGTATAAGTCAGAAAAGAGGAGAGGTTGTAAGTTAATAGTAGTGATAGGAAGAGATCTGATGAATATATTCCACATAGGCATAAATGATAGGGATGTTTTGGTAATCCAACTAGTGGAAGATGAGAGGCTTAAATTGCTTTTATCGATTTGATGATTTATTTGAAGAGGAGTTAGGGAAGTTCAAGTACGAGAATGTTGATTTGCAATTAGAACAAAATTTCAAAAAGTATTCATATTGATCTGATCCGAAAAAAAATATCACCAGTCATTGGAATTTTGTACAAGATAAGGAGCTATATACCTTTGAAATATCTAAAATTAATTTATTTTTCACTAATTTATTCGAAATTACAATATTTAATCAGCATATGGGGTACTGCGTCGAATACCATTCTGAAACCACTGAAGTCTTTACAGAATAAAGCAATTAAATGCATTTTTCATTTACCTTATTCGGAACCAACAAGGAATATTTATAAACCAAATCGTCTCCTCGACATCGATTCTATTTATAAACTGAAAATATGTTCTATCTTGCATTCTATTGTGACTAATAAGAAACATTCTATTATGAAATTTTTTAAATCTATTAGTGTACATAACCACAAAACGAGGCAGTTCAATAATTTGTTAACAAAAAATCTCAAGACGGAATTTTCCAGAAAATCTATTTTCTATAAAGATGTTATCACATATAATGGATTACCCACTAGAATAAAATGTTTTTCTCAAATGAACAAATTCAAATTTGCTATGAAGCGTTATTTGTTAGAATAATTTTTATTGAAAAATTATTATTTTTTTTTATCTTTTATTTTCGAGTAATAAACAATTCTGATTGAGCTTTTTAATGAATATATTATATAAATATTCCCTATTTATAAACTGTAGTTTCTTGGGAATAAATAACTGTTATTATTATTATTAAACCAAGAAACATACCTTTTGCTTTTCGTAATTTGGTAGATGAGGAACTCGAAAAGGAGGGAGTTATAACTGAAATGGAAAATTCTGAGTGGGGCACTCCTCTAGTGCCATTATTGAAAGACAAAGGGAAAATAAGATTATGTGCCAGTTATAAAATAATTATCAACAAATATTTGAAAAATGTGAAACATCCTCTACCTAGAATTGAGGTGAGTGTTTCACAAAGTTAGACTTTTCCAATGCCCTCAATCAGTTTGAACTATCAGGTAATTCAAAGAAATTGTTGGCTTGGAGTACTCATAGAGGAATCTCTCCACCAAATCGATTACCGTTTGCAACTGAACCAGCATCAGCTATTTTTCAAATGAGTTCTACTAGGGGTGGATGATGCGATCAATTTCATGGATGATATTGTGGTAACGGGTCATACTAGAGAACAGCATTTATATAATTTAAAGCAAGTTTTTTATCGTTTACATAGAGCAGGATTCAAATTGAATGTGAGTAGTTGTAGTTTTTTTCACGAGAAAAAATAGTTATTTGGGGCACATAGTTGATAAAAATGGCATTTATAAGGACAGGAATGAAATAAAAGCTATTCAAGATGCTCTGAGACCGACTAATGTAACAGAGGTTGAAGGTTTCATTGGCATGGTCAGCCATTACAAGAAATTCATCAAAGATCTATGAACTATTTCAGAACCGTTATATAAATTATTGCGCAAAAATGAAATATTCAGTTGGTCTCAAAATTGGAAAGATGCCTTTTTTAATGCCAAAATTGAAATATCTGACGGAAGATGTTTAGTATATTATAGCCCTACCCTACCAATTGAATTATATCGCTATTCATCGAGTTTTGGAATTGGTGCAGTATTAGTACATATTTTACCGGGAAGAATCGAGAAACCTATAGCTTTTGCGTCACGGACTTTGAATCGTACAGAGAGAAAGTACTCTGTGATACAAAAGGAAGCACTTGCAGTTTATTTGTCCGTATCAATATTTATATTTAATTTATTCTTTGCACCGATCCCAAAACATTAGTAGCTCTTTTCGGTGAACATAAAGGAATTCCACAAATGGCAGCAGAGCTTTTACAAAGGAGGACTCTTTTCTGTAAGTGATGATGTGAAGACTTATTCACTGCGAGCATCTTAGATTAGTATCGATAATGGGTTATTAATGTGGGATTGCAGGATTTTGATACCAAAAAAGTAGGTAACAGTTGTTAGATGAAGTTCACGGAGCTCACAATAGAATTGTGAAAATGAAAAATTTGACTCGCCAGTATTTTTGGTGGCCAATGTCAGACGATCATATAGAAAAATATGTCAAGGACCTGAATCCTTGCATGAGGAATTCGAAATCACCCGAAAAAGCAATTTTAATCAAATTTACTGATGCCAAATGAGTGTTTGATTCATGTCGATTTCTTAGGTTTTGTAAATGGCAGGAAATTTACAAAATGCGCCGGAGAGATACTTTTTTACTTTAGAGAAATTGAGAGACTGCTTTGCACGTTTCGGTTTACCAAATGTCATTATATCAGATAACGAGCCTTCGCTTGTATCAGAAGAATTAGAAAATTTCTGTAAAATGAATTGAATCGTACATTCCACTTCTCCATCATACAATCCTTCAACAAATGGTGCAGAAGAAAATTCCATGAAATCTCTCAAGAATCCTCTCAACAGATTGTTAGATGATGGTTACCAGAAAAAGTGTAGTATGACAACATTGATCAACTGATATTTATTTTCATATAGGAACAATCTTCATTGTACCACTGGTGAACCTCTTTCTAAATTGATGTTCGGAAGAAAAATGAAAACACGTCCTGACTTCATGAATTGATTAATGGTACAAAAAGCTCATGAGAATTAAATAAAATATCATCATGGTCAAAGACAAGTAGTTTTCAAGAAGGGTGATGTAGTTTATGTCGGGGATTATAGGCCATCATTATGGACATGTGAACTGTTTGATAATAGGAATGTAGAATGGAGAAGGCATGTAGATCAGATTGTTGGAATAGGTAGATTTTATGAAGATGAAGGAGAAAAACTAAATAACAAATCGAGTTTAAATGAAGTTTTGTGATCTAGTAGTAACACGAATTGTGCATAAAGTGGGCTCAGTGAGAGTAAATTTTGTGATTCTCTTTCTAGAGAGAGCGATTTTGGTGGGGGTTGTTCAGTATCTGATACTCTTTCTGAGCAAGAATCTTCAAAAGATAATACTCATGTATCTATAGTTCTGGTTCATCGGAAGATTATTCCAATATCGAAGTTAGACTCAGAAAGTTTATCAAGCCATCTGAACGATTGAGTCTGTAATCTTTTGAAGAGGAAGTTGTTACATACTGTATTTGATAATACTACAACCCGAATTGTCATGAATAGTCTTTGTTTATTTCTTGTTATTATTATTGTCATTCTGATTTTGACCTCGCCAATAAAGAATATTTTTCTGGAAAACACAATTCAATCATACATTACGTTATAAAGTATTACAGATGAAATCTGCAAAAATTTCCATCAGAGAATATTTTTTATAATTTATCCGAGTTTTATGATGATTGTCGAATCATTTTCGTAGTGTGTAGTTCTACTTTCAGGTATTAGGTTGAGTGTGACTATTCTTATACAAATTTGTTTCGTCGAAAAATAAGGGAAATAAATGATATTACTACTACTACCCGATTCTATTATTGTCACCAAGTCAACGTTATTACTATTGACGCTAATGCCTTTCTGTATGTTTGTTTGCCGTACTGATATGGGGACTCTGAAGAAGAAACTAGCACTCAAAAATGATATTTCCTCCATCAAATTATTGATATGGAACAGAAACAAAGTGGGCGCCAGAAGTGAACCCTGTGGAACATCTTCATTTATTGGGAGAATATTGAACGATACCTGCTCTATCGAGAAACACATATGTGCATGCACATCACATTTCAATTGATGATATATAAATGCAGTCTGAATTCGATGTACGTGATTCATTTAATTTTGTTGCTTGTATCACAATTGGAAATGAAGACCTTTCATTGTTATATCATTATACAGAAAACTATCAGACAGGAAACTCTTCAACAAAGCACACAACTCTTTCTGTCGGATTTGCCAAAGCCTGATATACATGATGAAGAGAAAAAATGATATCCGGTCTGGTAGCAACCGAAAGATACATTAAACTCCCCACAGGTGAGCGAAACGGAACTTTTTCACTCAGGTATTGATTGTTATCAACTTGTCACTTGGCATTTCTCAATTGGTGTTGTAATAGGATTCGACAGATCCATCTTGAATTTTATCAGAATATTTTTTTATATTGTTTTTTACTGATGAAATTGTCCAAATTTTCAATTTGGTTGATCAGGAGGCCCAAATAAACTTTTGCGGAGACAATTGTCGACTTGAATTCTTCCTTCAGAACATTCAGAAAAGTTTGATTCGTTTCCTGGTTACGACCGACTACTAGACCGTCATCTACGAACGACTAGAAGTTTTACAGGGCCATTCCTGTGAAACAAACATGAATCCGCTGAAGGCCTTGTCCTTTTAGATATTCAGCAAATCGATGATTTCAACATAGGCTTTCGGCTGCTCCTTGTATATTTCCTTTTTCAACTCTTCGTAAAGGGAGGCGGTTTTGACGTCAAATTGTGACAGATATAATTTCTCTGCAGCAGACAAAACCAAAACAGTTCTGATTGTATCAAATCGAATCACTTGGATGTTTCTTCGAAATCGATACCAGCCTCTTGTGAAAAACCTTTAGCTACTGATCTAGCCTTGAATCAGAAAACACCATCAAGGTTATCTTTTACTTTGAATATTCACCGGTTTTCACGTTTTTTTTCCTACGGGCAAGTCCACTAAGATCAAAGTATTGTTTTAATTCAGAGAGTGTTTTTCATCGTCCATGGCATGTTTTCATTTTTCTACAGAATTCGAAGTTAGTACTTGCTTGACCGTCTTCGGTTCTTCTTCAGCATATTAAACGAAGTCTTCATATCTGGTAGGTTTGATCAACTTCGATCTTTCTCGTAATCCATATCCTGGAGTTTGCGTTCCAGATTCATCCGATTCCCAATCTCGAATGTGGATTTTTTCGTCATCATTCTGACTTGAACTAGAAACACTTTCATATATAGGGACAAAAGTTTTTTCTGGTTTGAATATAAAATCTCGACTAAGGACCACATCGTTTTTTTCAGGAAACCAGACTCTAAAGCCATCTTTATTGCCACAGTAATCAACGAGAAAAGGTTTCTCACTTTTCTTGTCCTGTTTTTTGTCGCTGTTGGTTCGGAACATGTACAAAACATTAAGTTCCAAAAATTTTGATATGGTGAACAGGCGCTTTTTTACCAGACTAGAGCATAATAGGTGATTGACCTTCAACTGACGTTGGACCTGCCCTATTCAAGACATATAAAACAGTGTTCACAGACTTTGCCCACAATTCTTCCGACAAATTCTTTGCATGCAGCACGTACCTTACTGTTTCCACAAGAGTGCGGTTTTCTCTTTCTGCTCCAACGTTTTGTTCCGGTGTGAAGGGCATTGTTATTTCTCGAAGAAAATACACTGCTCGGAACATGCTGAAGTCGTCTTTGAAGCAAACGAAATATCTACTTCTACCAACAGAATTCCTCTGCATTGGACCACATTCATCGGCGTGGACTATTTCCCGTGATTTTTTGCTCTGCTTGTTCGCGAAGCAAAACTTAAACGATGCTGCTTACCATACAAACAAGCATCTCAAAGCTCCTTGTCTAGCGTGACTTGGATGCCTATATTTTTCAAGATTTGTTGAACATGAAGTTTATTTTGATGGGTGAGTCGTTCATGCCAGACTTGAAGTATATCATCACCAGAATCTCGAGCTTCAGCAATATGCTCTATAGATTTTATACGCATATGCATAAAATATAGACCATTTCTTCGAATGCCGCTTGCAACGACGGTACCTTCTTTGATGATTTTGCATTCGTTTCGGTCTATATTTGAAATCATCGCGCGGTCAACAACGGAAGGAAAGGAAAATAGAGTTCTGCCCACTTCTGGAATATACCAAACGTCTTCAAAATGATTATTTTTTTTCTGATAGGCAAAATTTGAGTTATACGAGAAGTTGCTGACTAATTGGACTTGTTATATCCAGAGAGAACTGTTTTTCAATAGACGCAGCAACTTTTCGTAGATTGGAAATCTGTCCTTCTACACTTGTATAGATTCCAATATTAATTCTTTTTTTTTTCATATTGTGTTAAGTAACAAACTCAGAATACTACGAACAAATATATATCCATCACAAAATAATGACGTTCAAAGAGTACTTAGGAATATTCACTTCTGAAAATGTCAACTCATGATTTGAAACTCCATGTAAGACAAGGTACTAAATTGTTCAATAAATCAGTGTTCGAGCCTGAAATAACATCGCATAAGAAGTGCTAGTAGTTCTTGTTGCAACGTTGATAATTTGTGAAATGCTGAATGATTGGAAGCAATGCAAAAGCGAATTATCTGAATTGAAAGAAAATACATCGAAATCTCCTAGGAATATCAACTTCATCAGATTCAGTATCCGGACCTAACCATGTCTCAGACAGTAACATAACATCAATGTTGTTATCCAAATCAATTTCTTTAAAATCACTAAATCCACTAAATACATCCTGTAAAATTAGATTGTTGTTCTTTTGTTGTTTCTCAATTATTTCAACTTATTCTTGTACGCCAGCTCCCTCCCAGCTCCTTACGACTCAGAGGAGTGAGATTCGAACAGGAGGTTCCAAACCTGCGTTGAAGCCAACGGAGATATGGTCTGCGGGGTTCAATGACTAATGGACTGTTATTTATATTCCGAATCTTCTTTTCATTTATCATTGCATATGGTGAATAGTGGAAACAATTATTAGAAGTTGAGTAAGTTGATGATAGATCATAATAAGTTATTGTGTTCACAATATGAAATTAGCCAAAATTAGATTGCATCCGATATTGGATATATATATATATATATATATATATATATATATATATATATATATATATATATATATATATATATATATATACAAATGAAAAAAAAGTTTTTACGTTGGAAATTCACGTCACAGAACCAGTAGTCCTACCGGCTGAAATTTTCAATGAGCTACTACTCGAAACAAATAATAATTTCAATTGGTTAAAACATACGTTGAAGTTCCGCCTTGTTCACCACGCATTCAATTCTTTCGAAGAGTTTTTGGATGTGAAGATTTATAAAAAAAGTTTTTCTCATGTCTCTATATGTAGTTTTGTTAATAGTTTAGTCGATCTCTCAACTATTTCAGTACATTCAATATCGCACGTTCTCAAACCGATATTATCCTTTACGTATATTTTGTAGGTTGTTGTGAAATGAATATATTGTATTGTACTATGAATTTTTTTTAAATATATTATTTCAATTGTTAGGTTTGCTGGTTTTCTCCACTTTGGTTCTCATTCTCTCCCGAATCTCTGATATCATCATCATGATACAAGTAATTCACACAACGTATAAATTCTTCAGGTTTTGGAAAAAACATTTTTAATTTTTTTCAGTGCACTGATTGCCATTTGCGGAAAAATGATAACTTAATATGGGTAGAGTGAATAAAGTTTGAGTGCTAGCATTTGCTCAATTTTTGGGGGACAAACCTATACGGGTTGATGAGGTATGAGAAAGACGGATCTGTAGTTTGAACTCATGCTCACTTTTATCCACTCCACCTCTTATCTAAGCTTTCGACTCAATCACCATATTGAAGAACTGTTTCCTCTTCTGAATCAAGAAGAAAGAATACAAAAACTAAAATTTTTTGTGATAGAAATGACTTCCACAACATAGAATTTACATTTTCTCGTATACAATTCGAGGAAGAGAAAGTGATCTACCACTCTGTAACTCAGCACCCGTCGTGTCATAAAAGCAAGAGAGTAGCTGTTTCAGACACTTTTTTTTTGAATGATTAAACATCAATGAATAATATGCACGTACCTATCTATCACTAGACAATTTTCCCAATTTCAGTAACAAAGTAGAAAACAGATGAAAACCTGAAGGGTTTTGTAATAGATCTTCAAACAAATTTCCTCATGCTATTCGAATTCCCTGGGTTGCAACTCCTGAATCCTGAATGGGAAACAGAGTTTGGGGTACTCAATTTGTACCAAAATAAATCTTGGTGGATTGTCCGAGATAAAAAAAGAATGGTAAACGGATCGCAAACGAATGATATTCCAAACGTTAGTACAAAGTAATGTTCAAAAAAACTCAACACCCTCTGATACTATCGTAACTCACACAACTTTTGATTTTTATCTGACGCAATAAATCACTACTTTACGGAAAAATGGAATGAACTCAAATATATTTTCTCTTGAAATTTTCACCCGTTATTCAAGCTTGAAACCCAGTGCACTTCCGATTAAAACTTATCTCAATAGTTTCCAAGATTCCCTCCACTGGTGATTCAGATAAATAAATCATGGGAGATTTAAAATATTGAATTTCTTTTCGGAGCTCGAATGTGCAGGCGTTAGAGATCGTTTGGAGCAGGTGGACTTGCAAGCTGATGTTCCATGCGATTTCCCGAATCATATTTCATCAACCTTGTCAACTATGGATCAATCTGTACTTCAGATTCGCAATACTATTAAAGTGAGATCAGCTAAATCTTTGAATGATGGATTCCGATATATTATGAGAAAACAAAAGCCGGCAGTTCCTGAGCGGCCACAGCATCATCCTGTTTATATAGTTATGAAAGTGCAGAATCAACACTACGTGCTTATAGTAAACACCTAATACAATCATGGTATTCATTTCATATCATAACTTCCCCATCCTTGGGATGAAAATAATACATCTGTGTTATATTCAGAACAATAATTTGTTTTTAAAGGGATATCATTTTGTTGAGTTGAACCAGTAATAAGTGAACAATAAATATTATGCATAATGAATATAAAATATAATGCGAAGAAGGGTTTTTTTCCGGTCGTCGTAGATTATAATGTAATTGCACCTTCTCAGCTATCTTCTGGGGGTGACTACGTCGAGATTGATTATTCTAGCGTATTCTAATTTATGGAGGAAATATCTTTTTCAGTGCTAGTTTCTCCTTCAGATTCCCCATATCAGCACCACAAACAAACATAGAGAAAGGCATTAGAGTCCATAGTAATAACGTTGACTTGGCGAAAATAATAGAATGAAATAGTAGTAGTAGTAGTAGTATCATTACTTTTTGTCGACGAATCAAATTTGTACGAGAATAGTCACACTCAACCTGATACCTGTAAGAGCTACACACACAACTACAGAAATGATTCGACAATCATCATAAAACTCCAAAAAATTATAAAAAATATTTTCTGATGGAAATTTTTGCAGATTTCATCTGAAATACTTTGTAATGTATTGTATAATTGAATTGTGTTTTCCAGAGAAACATTCTTCATTGACAATATCAAAATCAGAATGACAATAATAAACGATGAACGAGAACTATAAGATACATGAGTATTATCTTTTGAAGATTCTTGCTCAGAAGGAGAATCAGATACTGAACAACCTCCACCAAAATCACTCTCTCTAGAAAGATCTGAATTGGTATTCGAATCACAAAATTCATTCTCACTGGGCTTACTTTCTGAAAAATTTGTATTACTACTAGATGACAAAACTTTATTTGTACTCGATTTTTTATTCAGTTTTTCTTCTTCATCCACATAAAATCTACCTATTTCAACAATCTAATCTACCGCCTTCTCCATTTTACATTCCTATCATAAAAGAGTTCACATAGATAATTTCCGGTTCCTAAACATTCACTTATAACTGCTTTTGTCCATGATGATCTATTCAATAACCTATAATCCCTGACATAAACTACATCACTCTCCTTGAAAACTACTTGCCTTTGACCATGATGATATTTTATTTAATTCTCATGCAGCTTTTCGTAACATTAATTTATTCATGAAGTCAAGACGTGTTTTTCCTTTTCTTCCGAACATCTGGTCTGATAACCATCATCTAACAATCTGTTAAAAGAATTCTTGAGAGATTTTACGGAATGTTCTGCTGCACCATTTGTTGAAGGATTGTATGGTGGAGAAGTGAGTTATGTAACGACCGTTCCCATAGTTCTGCTGCTCTCATGGAAACATGATATGCTGACAGTGCATTTCCAGGAATCCATTACCTGGACTCTCAGAGCGACAAGACCACTTTTCTGTTATATTTTATTCATTCTATTTGTAACTCTTGTTAGAGAAAGTCGTCTCGAACTTATACTTTATGAAATAAATATTTTTTAAGAAGACAAACTTCCATCCCAAGTATTTAATTGGCGCAGTCGGTAGGATTTGTGCAGTGCGTTAAAAGAGTTTTTCTTCGCAACTTGGAGTTTCAACCCTTAAGCACAAATTCGACGAAAAACGTGATCCATCGTGGATTGAACCGTCCGACCAAGAGACGACCCTACCACTAGAGGCCACGAGGAATCGCAGAAGAAGAAACTGGAAACTACAGTCATTTAAACTTTTCAAGATGGCGGCGAATGATGTTGTGTTGTTAACCGCGGAGTTGAATAAACTGAAAAAATCCGAAATTATTGAGTTAATTATTTGCTACAGACTACCATCGACCATTCAAAGCCAAATACTAACGAATTTTGGGAAAACACTAAGTGAATGGATGGATTCAAGTGAAAATGACTCGGCTGGTCATCCTAACCTCAACCGATATCCAAGTGAAATCGTGCCCAGTGAAAAATTAACAGCGGAAGTTTCCTCTCTACAATCAGAACTATCTACTCTTCAAAAGCTTTTGCACCATCACGAAAGAAGAACAGCAGAGCAGGAAGACTTGATATTTGTTCTGAAACAAATCAACAATTTCGACCAATTTTCGGCAGCCAATGCCATCTACAAGTTCGAATCAAACTACGTCGACCAATACAAATTCCAACCCAAGTAACAAAGTTTCTTACGCACAAAAAATCAAGCCGCTAACGAGCGATAAACAAAAAGTTCAAAATCAACAATGGCTTCATACCGAATCAACAAAAAAGGGTTCAGGTATTCAAAGACAAATCATCAACATAGAACAAGTGAACTCAGCTGTTGGAAGTGCAATGATCTCCAAGGAAATAAACAGCACTCATCAAAATAAAATCAACAAACCTCTCATTGGAGTGAGTAAAAATAGCTCATTCTTCAAGACTCTTCCAACATATCCATGTTAGCCGAATTCACCCAGATATGACAGCTGACGATCTTAGCAAGTTTTTAAAAGAAACTGCCCCCCATCAGTTTCGAATGTGAAGAATGGAATATAACCTCTGAATATGTTTCCTTCAAGACATCATTCCCCATTGGAGATGTTGACAAAATATATGATCCCTCTATATGGCCTGATGGATCAGCCGTGCAGCGCTTTAAATTCAAGAAAAATTTCCGCAGCACCCGACCAAACATTTCAAGGAATTTTTAATTTGCTCAAGTCAAACAAGTATCAAACTTCTGAACATAAATATTCAAAGCCTGAAAAACAAGCTGAATGAACTGGAAGTAACATACCACTCAGTATTCTCCTGATTTTCTTTGTGTTCTGAGCATTGGCTGGATAGCGACAGACTTCAGTATGTGAACATCCAAGGGTATAAACTGGTTTCGAGTTTCTGCAGAAAAGAACGTCTACACGGCGGATCAGCAATTTTTGTGAAAGAAGTGCATGTTCCCGACTGTGTTGATAAACAACTTTTCTTCGGGCTTGAAGGCCGTCGTTCTTTGAAATTTCTTCCTGACGTTTCGCTAGCGCGAGTGGCCAGCTTCTTCAGAGGCTTACTCATTTCCGATGACTAAATGTTTCGATTTCTCAAGGCGTATTTATATTGATGCAGGTAGTCTGGAGTGAGAAATCGAAACGTTCAGTCATCGGAAATGAGTAAGCATCTGAAGAAGCTGGCCACTCGCGCTAGCGAAACGTCAGGAAGAAATTCCGAAGAACGACGGCCTTCAAGCCCGAAGAAAAGTAGTTACACTAATAACCTCGGCCGCGAAAAGCCTCAACTATTTTGTGTTGATAAAATCGCTTTTCAATCATTTACTAGTGAAATGTTCTTAGAAGTTTCAGCGGTGAGTTGGGTAGGTGACTCCTGCTTATTGTTATCTATTTATAGGCCGCCATTATCAGTTTTTCAAGATTTTCTGAATAAACTAGATAATCTCTTAGGGTACGCCCTCAAAAAATTCCACACTGTTATTCTAAGTGGCGATTTCAATGTCAACGGTCTGAATCCCAACTGCCCGGAGACTAAAGCTTTTTTGGATGTGATAAAATCTTTTCAACTTATCATTCACACCTCTCAGCCCTCAAGAATCATTACTCATCTTGATGGGAGAAGAAACTCATCTCAAATTGACTATATAATATCCAATATGGAAGAAACACTTTACGTTGAAAATTTGGACCTATGTTTTTCAGACACTTTGCACAGATCATTGAATTCCCTTTCCAATCCACTGAACAAAAACAAACACATCATGTATGCGTGCAAAAAAGACTTTCACATCCAGGAGCGGTATCTGAATTCAAATATCTCTGCAGTAAGGAAAAACTTTCATTAAATTTCACAGGGGATTTTGACGAGGTGTTCAGTCACTTCTGGCAACACTTTCTATGGTGTTTTGAGATCTCACCAAAACGGAAAATCAAAATATCTAACAATAGGGATAAAGATAAAAACATAAAATATTCTACAGAAACTCTTGAATTGAATAATAAAGTGAAAGAATTAAATTGGATTCGAAAACTCTCAAATGATGATAGAATACATTCAAAATACAAAACCATGAAAAATACCTTGAAGAATCAAATTCAAATGGAAAGAAGGAAATGGTGAACACCAAATTGAACAAAAACAAATTATACGGTCACAATGTGCATATCAAACTAGGTAACGACACCATAGATGACGCTAAAAAGGTGGCTGACATCTTCGTCGAATTCTTTTCAACATCTGCTACTAACCTGGTGAAAAGTAATATATCTGATTAAACTCCTCCCTGCTGTGTGACAATGAAACCCTCCATAAATACTATGTTCTACTTACCCTTTGAAATACATGAAATCGAAACTATCGTAAAGAACCTGAAGAAAAAAGATCTGTAGGCTTGGACGAAGTTCCCACATCAGTCCTTGAGGAATGTGTGCATGAACTAGCACCGTATCTAACCCTTTTAATGAACCACTCAGTTGAAATAGGAAAATTTCCAGACTTAATGAAATTATCAAAATGTACACCAATCTTAAAAAAAAGGTGACCTGACACTGGTCAAAAACTACAGATCTATCTGTGTCTCGAATCCAATTTCTAAAATTATGGAGAAAGCAATGTACACACGGCTAATTGATTTCTCTGATAAATGTAAACTATTATCACCCCATCAACATGGGTTTCGAGCCGGTCTATCAACTGAAACTGCCTCAACTGATTTAATACAAATTATTAATGAAATCTTTGATGTTAGTTCTCTTGCAGTTGCAATATTTTTCGACATGTCAAGGGTTTCTGACACCATAGATCCACTTTTCCTGAAGACGAAACTTCACGCAATGGGTGTGAGAAACTCCATCAATGACTGGTTATTATCTTTTACTCAAAACCGTCGTATCGTTGTTGATATCAATAAGACATACTCAAGTGAACAAACCATTGAACTAGGAACTCCCCAGGGCAGTGTTCTGGGACCGTTGCTGTTCTTGGTGTTTATAAACGACCTGCCTGATTTTTTTGTAGAGGGCAGGCCTTTTGTCTATGCTGATGACACGGCGAAGGTAGTCTCGGGAAACTCACAAGAGAAGATTACCCACAGAGTTGAAACAGCAATAAGTCAGTTTTCACTATGGTGTGAAATTAACCACCTTGTAGTAAACCTAAAAAAAAAACAGTTACATGGAGTTCACGGGAAAATACAAATCACCTACTATCGATCCAAGTATGTCTTTTGGTAACACAAATATACAGGCAGTCAACTCTTTTAATTTTCTGGTCACTCTTGTTAATTCAAAATTATCTTGGAATGACCAAATAAATCACCTTTGTAATAAGCTCCAAAAAAACGTATTTTGCTCTATTCTCTCTCAAAAAATATCTCAATGTTCAAGGTCTGATTAACGTTTATTATGCCCTAGAATTCTCAACAATAAGTTATGATATAATTTCTTGGGGCAAAGCCTCAGAGATAATCAGAGTCTTCACCCTGCAAAAGCGTATTATTCGTCTCATTTTCAACCTGAAGTATCAAGATTCCTGTGGAAATCATTTCAAAAAGATATTGTGTCACATCCACAAAAGCAAGCACCACTTAAAGAAGTGTTCGGAAATTCACAACTATCCTACCAGAAATCAAAATAATCTCTATATGGAAAAGTTCCGTCATATGGAGTACAAAAAATCTCCAAAACATAGCGGGACTCATATCTACAACTTACTGCCGGAACCACTGAAAAATCAATCTCTGAAAAGATTCAAGAGTGATCTTAAAAATATTTTGAGCTCGAATAGTTTCTATGACGTTTCCGAATTTCAATCACATATAACAACTATTAAATGATTACCATTTATCTGTTTCTGTTATGTAATCAAATCATCTTCATGGAATACTTATCTGAATTTCAAACATATTTGTCAGGCATCAAATGATTACCATCCAACTACTGTTCATTTCTCTACTGCAACTGTATCACAGCTATTTCACTTTCTGAACATTGTATTTGCAAGTATCTGTCCATAGCCAGCCAGGCAAATTCTGTGATATTATTGTATTATCAAATTATTAATACTGTGTATGCTTAATGTACTCATCTAACGAACCTTCATGTAATGTGGCAAAAAAAGGTAACAAATAATCTAATCTAATCTACAAGATTTTGGGACCACCAAAATACCTGTGAGTGCCAAATTTCCTTTTTGCCTTTTGCAAAACCAGATGTGTTACCAAGCATTGCCGGAGCTCCGTCAGTGCATATTGTCGCAACTCAGTACTCGCTTGGCTTATTACGAGAGGATTTTTCGCTGTTTCACCCAACTGTCATTCATCAAAAATAATGAAAACGACTCATTTCAAAACTTAATTGAATGTTTATTACAAGAAAATGAATAAAAAATACTTTGAACATCAAATAGTCGAAAAAATATAAAGAGACACTAAAAACTTACATTATACTGCTTCCTAGCAGGATCGTTGATAAGGAGTGTGCTGCATTCCGGAAAATTGCTCTGGAGACGGTTTCTGAAGAGTGATCAATGAATACTGACTAATTTCTGAATAATGAATCCTGAATCTTGACCTCCTTCAATATTTATGAAGATTTATCTGCTGAGGTTGCAACTTTGCTCCGGTCACCGTACTAAGGAGAAATGCCCAGCGCGCATCCGTGCGAGTTTGCGAATTTCGAGATTGTTTTATATTCTCATATCCTGTAATCGTATCAATTTGATGTCTATGAACTTGGATTATCAAAGATGGAATTCTGAATACTGGGTGTTTTTGTTATAAAATATTGAGTTGAGGTTGAAACATCTTTCATTTCATGTATTTGTTTGAATGGATTTTGAATTATTTAATGACGGTTTCCCGTATTCGACACATCTCCTCTCCACGATGAAGCTGGCCCCCAGCTTCCTAGGTGGTAACATTAAAAAAAAAAACGAAAAGATCAAAATTGAAATGAAAACTCAAATGAAACTTAATACTCAATAAAAATAATACTTCTGGATAAGAACAACGAATTATATGAAATATAACAATAAACATCAATTATAAATTACGTGCTCCATAAAATTCAGAAAACTATATTGTCCAATTTATTTTGCATCTATGAGTTCCCACACTAATATTGTCATAGTCCGGCAATGAACTTTGTCCTCGAGTCACTCCCATCCATCGTTCCGCACAGCTCTCCATGCATTGGTTCGAAGTTCGCATCTTGCTCTGGTTGACGGCTGCTCAGCTACCTCGACTCAACTGGATGGTAACATCGGCAACGTAGTAGTGGACTGGACTATAATTACGTGTTACGTGTTGCTTTGCGTTTTTTCGAATTCTCGAATTCACACACTGAACATGTTATTATGGTTTCTGTGGGATGAATCTGTCATTCTGTTCCATGTCTGTTCCATATATATATATTAACTACGAATATTGATAATTAAGGCAGCTATTTGATGCGAGATTTTGGGAAACAAAAGAGCGCGATTGCAGCAAGAAATATTTGCGCATGCGTCAAATTTAAAAGTAGAAGATGTCAGTCAAGAATGACTCGCTAGTGTTGTTTCTCTCTTACGTTCCTTCCTGCTAAGTGAATCGGAAATGATCGTATGTCGGGTATAACTATTTGCCATAAATTCCTTGTTTCGTTTCAAATTCAAACATAACAACTAACAACCAAATTGTCAGTGTCAAAATTTTCTTGAAATTCTTTCAATATTTTTCATAATTAATATTATTCTTGTGTTCGTTGATTTCTCGTTATTGTTCGTTGCCGTTTTTATTATAGTTATTATTCAGTATTGGTTTTTTGTTTCCATATTATAGTGTTGTGTTTCGTTAGTCCATACAGAGACACTGGTCCATAGTTGTTTAGAAGTTCAAGACTATTATGTCCGCGAAAAAAGAAATTTGTTTTCTGTGTGACTATGAGCTCCAGTTCATATCATCGGTGAGAAATTTATTACATATGGATCTGTGTTGCTTTCATGTTCAATATATGCGTATTTATATTTCAGTTTTTCTAAGAATCCATCGCTAAGATCCCAGTGGATGAAAATATGTTATCTCCAGGCAGCTGAAGACGTGAATAAACTGAGAATATGTGCTGATCATTTCTCAAGGACAGATATATATTCTGTGAGCAGTGGAAGAATTCTTTTGAAAACTGGTACACTACCCTCACTGAACGTTGATTGTTCATTTCTTCTACCTAGATATGATGATTCCCAATGAAGTCAGTCTTTTCCTGTTGGTGAGTTCTATATCATAGAATACAATTACAATGGGAAACATTGCCTTAAAATAGTAAAACTATCACAGAGGAAATATCAAATATTTTACGTTCAATATAAAATAAGTTCAGGCGCCTATACAAGTTCTCACCCTCTAGGAGGTAAGTCCCTAACCGAATATTTCCATAGGATAAGATTTGTAATTCTTTCATTCGATTGAGATAAGTGGGTTGCGTAATCAACCCCTCTCGTACTTTTGCCTGAAAAAATTATAATGATGGCCTAGTTAATATGTAGTGCATAACCTAATGGATAATGCATAACTCAAATTTGGGAAAATTAAACCTACCAGCTGAAAACTGCCACTTTTGACACCTTGTTATCCTTCAAATATGTTGAATAAGAATTATTTTTTATACACTATTCTTTCAGTCTCCCTATACAATATACATATTTTAAATTGATCCTGTCCTATCCCTGTCGAACATTAATGAAATGCAGACAAGTTCTGAAATTCAACAGAAAATTCCATTGATTCCATCAGTTCTATCACTGATGATAATAAAAAAACTATTTTGATAGATTGATGAGCTTGAGCTCACCGATGGATTTAAGAACTTCCCTGATGAACACGAAGGGGGCTGTACTGTAACCTAGAAATAAACATATCTCAAAGTCTCAAGTAACTTCAAGAAAAAAAACCTACCCAATCAAGGTGAAGAAATAATTCAAATAGAGAAATCCACAATGATGATTTTAATGGTGAGTATATAGATGAAAGTGAAACTGATTTTTTTTTCATGATTTCATTCAATTTCAATCACAATTTACAAAGAACTGCCCAGAGATACTAAAGAAAATTTCAGAATGGGTAAATCTGATGGTAATATCTTGAAATGTTATTTGACATTAAGCAATGTTGTGTATGTATAATTCATTGTCATATGATTATGATTTTTATCAAATATTTTGGTATCCACCAATCAATTCTTAAGGGTTTGAAAACCCAAGAATTAATGACTTACTATGCAACAACAGCAAATTATAGGATTGGACATTCATACAATTCTCATTAGTACTAAAAACTGATTATGTAAAGTTGCTGGTTAATTTGTTGAATGATTTGTTATCACCCTCGATATTGTTTCAAATCACTGGGCTTTTTACTTCATATCACAAGTTGTAAAGAGGAACTAGTAAAAAAAGTCACAAAGACTGTAATTTCATTGGAATTTCGCACAATTGCTAGGTTAATTCGATAAAAGATGTTGCTTTGTTTTCATTGTATTGGAATAAAAAATTATTGAATACGCATTGAAAACTGCCTTATGGATATAATAATACTGGGTAGTTTTTCAAGAAATAGTCTTCTCTAGAATAGATAATGAAAAACTATTCTAAGACCTGTCTTGCATGAACTGCACACATATTTATAGGATTCCTATATGAATGATATGTATTTGACCCCTTTGAATAATATGAATATAGTGAACTCTAGTCATATATCCACTGTTCAAGTTGAATCTCTTATGAAATGAGATTATTTTCAAATTTGGTTAGTAATACATAACCATTATTTTTTATAGATCCAAATGCACATAGAGTGTGCAAAAGAAGTTATGAGGAAGTTAATTCTGAATCGGAACTCATCTGTCGGAAGAAAGAAAAAGCAGGCAAGTATTTGTAGTGTACAAAATGTTGCATTCAATCACACACACATTTACCTAATGCACATTGAAATGGAAGACACAAATACAGTTACATGCAGAAAGATAAGCAGAGCTCCTGAATAATCCTTCATTAAAAAATGCATTGATGTTTCAATCGAGTGATATTTCAAGTATTCCAAAAAAACTGAAATTTTGCCTATCATAAATTTCCCTTTGAAATTTTTCTGTACTATAAGTTCTAGAGAATCTGATTTATGACTATTCTATTATGTTCTATCCTCAAAACATAATGATTGTTTTCAAGTTTGAATCAATAATTAATTGGCATGAGTACTTACCCATTTATCATCACCAAAAAGGCCAACAATTCATCACATTTTCCATTAGTTCATTTTTTCAAGCTGAATTTTTTGATTTGATAAATATTTAACAAATTAAAATTGATATATCGTAAAATGAGATTTATTAAAAAGTGTGAAAACATTATGAGGAGTTTTTTTTCACCTTTTGTGGCATATTTTCGTGTTTTGCTATTGATTATATTCCTTTTTCAGATAACATCTGAAAAATGAGAAAAAAATTTGACGAGCAGAAACTGAAGATTCGAACTGAACTGAATTCTCCAACAGAAAAATAGGCGGCTCACAAAGAAAATTAATAATTTGAAGCAACTCTGGGGCATTTGAAATAAAAAAAACCTGATTTCAAGTGGTGCTTATGATCACTTGATGGTAATGTATTCTTCTGTTTCACAACAATAGGCTCTATGCTGTATCATGTCTGTTGAAAATATTGTCACCTTTATCCGCCACTTTCGTTATTAATCTTAACTATACCGTAATTTATACTGTATTGCATCTTCCTGAACTTTTATTCAATTATTTATTATGTCTATTGAGTAATATAAAAAATATTGAAATCATCATTGTTTTATTCAAATATTCTTGGCATAGCCACAGTTCCGAAGCAAGTCTATATTCTGTGCCGAAAGTTATTCTAAATAATAATATTCCACAGGGCTCAGTTACGACCAATTTCATTTCTTATATTCAATTCAATTAATTCAATTTCAAAACTGTCTTTTGTGATCCATCACTCATTGCTGATGATACAACTTCAATCTACGATTCAAAAGATACAAAATCAATACAATTATCTATGACACATGACTTGGAACAAATATCATCTTGGTTAAAATATCACAAATTGAGTTTCAATTATGAAAAATCCACTTATATGTTTTTAACAAGTGAACAACATTGACCACTCTGACCAACTTAAATTTAAAAATAAAACTATAAAATTTTCTAAAACTACCAAACTCATAGGACTTTATGTAGATCAAAATCTTTCATGGGCAACTCACATTATTTAAAAATTACTATTCAGAATAAGAAACAAAATTCCTTTCAAATATTCGGGATTAATATTTTTTTGTTTGGTATATTCCAATTTACAATATTTAACGTCTTTATGGGCAACGGCCACTGCTTCACTATTCAATCCGCTGAAATACAGCTTATCCAATCCATCTTGGCACAGAACTAATGACTTATATGCCCAGCAATCTCTGTGGAGCATAGCAAGATGAAAAAACACCTATTATATGTGTGTGGAAAAGTAGAAAAGTTTGTACCGCAATGGATTGGACAAACTGTACTTACATAATGAAATCATCGAATATATTCATAGATTGCCTTGCAGGAAGCCCACTGTGGATCTTTACAAACCACACAAGCTTCTTGACATCAATTCAATATACCAGTTGAAAACATGTACTTTTATTCATTGTGTAAAACATAAGATGAAACACTGCATACTTTTCAATGAAATCATTACTAATTATCACAGCACTAGACAGGCTCAACATCTAATTGTACATTCCATACATAACAGATTTGGGGAGAAATCAATTTGAGGGCAAAAACATCTACAATAAACCACCAAATTCAATTAAAAATATTAAAGCTTTAAAAATTCAAACACCATCTTAAAAAATATATTTCAGGGTCCAAATGATATATTATAGTTTTATACATCATTCAACATTTCAAGAGTTTTTTTCATATATTCTTTTACCATATACACATTTTGTTTTATTTCCTTTTTATGTATTAAATATCCCTATTCATAAACTGTAAAAGTTTCTTGGGATGAATAAATATTATTATTATTAAATTCGTAGCAGTTGGAACATACAATAATTGATTTTTGTGTTTGCGGGCTTCTAGGCTGTGGTCTGCAGGTTTTTAGGACTAACCATCTGCGGCAGACAATATCCAAAAGCAATGAGGCAATGTCAGGCCCAAAAATCTGTAGACCAAGGCTTAGAAGGAAGGAACCACCTAACAATTCATTTGTTATCGGCCGTGAGAGTTTCCAATCTCTGAACAACAAACCTAATTCAATCTTGCTCAACTGGCTATTGACCGAGGTTTTACCGCCCAACAATCTTTGATACTTCAACAAGTCTCGAAACGTATAAAATATATCGATTATTTTCCATTAGCTCCATTTGAATGCTCCACCGTGCATTTCAATTTTATTTTGTCCTTGATTTATTGGTTTCAACGACTTTTTGTTTTCCATCTAATGCATTTTTTGTAACATTCAATTATATTGAATGAATTCCAAAGTAACCACATTCAAGTAAACAGATTATATCGCACGTAATTCATAAGCATTTTCGAGTCAGCATTGTGTTTTTCTCGTAGCTACAAGACAGGCCCCTGGATGTTAACAGATGGTATTAAAATATGAAGATATTAACGTTCTTAATCTGCAAGATGGTATGGTAAATAGTTCTGATGGAATTTCTAATATTATTGAGCCTATATGGGTTTTCTTCATTGAATTATTCATATCAGTGTAATATGAACTTTCCACGAATCCAGAAATCAGGACACAATGAACTTATAAAATATCGGAAAGATCAGGATAATTTATGATCCTATCATTTTTTAAAATCTTGGTTTCCTCATTCTTTTGCACACCAGGAAACGTTCCTTCAAATCTGAGTATATTTTTTGTGTAACTGGATGATTTTCTGAATAACAAAATTCACATTGAAATCTCTGTGAAATTATATAAACATAACCTGTAAATTTGAAGGTCGATGACAATTACATAATTGAAATTTGAATTTCGCGCTCTATATTTCGCGCATGCGCCCTCGATCATCGCTGCCTATTTCTATTCCAAGGATATTGTGATTAATACAAAAGTCGGCTTCACTTTGCTAACATTGTCTCTTATGGCGTATGGTCAATATTCGTAGTTAATATATATATGGTCTGTTCTCAATTCGGATTATGGAGAATGGAGAAGAAGAGTTTACACTTGACATGACATATGACGAACACCTCTCATCGAGTAATTTTGAATTTGATGAGTAGGTGAAAATTTAGCGGCATTTGTCTTTCATTGAAATAGGTATATTTGGTTTTACACTTTTATATATTTGTGTTTATGGTGTAATAGTGTAATCGAGTTGTTGGAGGCCCTGGATTATAGAGATTCACTTCTTCCAGTTCTTTGGGATATTTCAGACATCATCTTTTGTGAACTGGTAAGTTTGGCTGTGTCAGCATTTATGAAAATAGCGTTTTTCCATAAATTTTTGGGAAATATTTCCTCGGTAGGCCTCCTGAGAATTGGATTGTCCTCGTACTCAATTGACCTCGTATTGTCTGCCCACTTGTCCACACATGAACCGTTTATGAAAACTGCCAATGTTCATGAAGTCCATTCCTTTGAGCCATGATGATTGAACTCCATGTTTCCGTAGGTCCTCAAGCTCTCTCTCTACTGGATGTACTTCGGATTGGAAAACCGCAACAGGCTGATGGAGTTGTGACTGCTCGTAGTGCCTTGGAGGTATGGTGGTGTCTCGATTGCATGAAACAAGAGAGAAATAACGGCAGTAAATTCTTTCATGATAATTTTATACTCTTATAGCTGGGTTATGTTACTAATGATAGTATTTTATAATGAGAATAAAAAAAAACAAAAAAAGCGACTGCTGCAATGTATAGGTAACAATCGTATAAAAAAATGACAGTATAATCTAACTGGTAGGGTTCACATACTATACATTGAAGTTTATTCGACAAAAAATAGTAAATCACTTACAAACTTTCTTTTATGACTTTAGAGCAAACTTCTTGATTTATGTTCAAACAAGCTCTTACAGCTCATTGGTTCCTTATGACAGGCCCAATATTTCTATTCATTTCTCTCTTGCAATTCTACTGATTCTTTACACCATTTGTCACCTGCCTTCAAGTGTCACCTCATATGATTTTATTGAATAATAGGTAATTGAAAAAAACGAAAAATGTCATTGGAAATATCTATCGAAAACAACTACTTACCTGGCTAGTACCAACGACGAATATTGAATTATATCTGATAAATATTTCTTGGAAACAACATTCAAAATGCATCTCTAAGATTCTGAATATATCATTATAATTATTATTTTCTTTCACTTCCCCATAATCATCATGACGTAGTTACTTTCTACATCTTGAAAACTGTTTGTCTTCTAATGAGACAACTTTCTCTGTCGTACTTTCTACAACATTGTACCTATTGCATTTTCATTTCATGCCTTTCATATAAAATTCGTATTACTATCATCACTATTTCTCATAATCATTTATCATACGTTTCGTAGCGCATTTTACACACCTTAACAAAAAATCACAAATGATATGCTGTTTTGGGAGCGTCCTCCACAGGCAGCGGTTTCCTTCATCTCGTGTGCATAATGAACCTATATAAATGATACTTCTTCGATACATAATCATCAATTCTCACTTTTTTAATAAATCTATATGCTTTCTTCATTCACACAGTATACTGTCTGTATGCTATTCTGCCTGTCTGAGATGCAATTTTGTTTTCCTTTCTACACAAAATAAAAACAAAACTATTATGAATGTAAATAAAAAGTTAGAGTTCATTTCCCATTTTTGTCCATAAATATCAATAAAAATATAAAAACAAATATGATGCTTGATTTTATCACTGTAATGAAATGTTTTTTGAATTGCATGGCTTATACTACCTCAGCAAAAATGTATTCTTTGAAGAAAAGTTGTGCAACTGTATGAATTAAAAGTGATTCTTTGACTTCCCATTAACATTAACGTAATCATCATATCTACTCATCATAATAATCATCACATAACTTATATATTCATCTCATAAACTCATTATTCATATCATAAAGTATTTGCATAGGAAAACTTTCAACCCAGGCTTGAGGTAATTCTTCCAGGTTTCCCACACATACTTTACTAGTACAACACCTTACACAGGTAATTATTCAATCCTTTGGATCATCTTCCATAATTCCCTTGTGACACGGTAACTTTCTTGTTACAACTGGACAATTATTTCTCCTATATTGTCCTACATATATTCTCATTATTCTCCTTATTATCATATTATAATCCTTATTTCATCATTATACATCATAGGAAGTCAAATGTTCCAATAATCAGTCACTTCTCATACTTCAGTTGCACACGTTTAATCAAACGAAAATGTTAATCATAAAAAAAAATTGAAGACAAAGGTGTTTACGCTAAATTGCCATGCATGAATATTTTTATTCATCACCGATAAATCGTCAAATTTCGATTTGAAATTGTTAGGCACCCTTTTAGGCTTCCTTTCTACCTTCCTGATTAACAAAACATAAGGGCGAGTCTTTGTTTTGCCAATTCCAGAAGGTTAGAATGTTCAGTCTTCTCAAATCTCCAAATTTCAATTTATAGCGTTTTTCAACTACGAATGACGACTGAGGAATTTTTGCATTATATTTATTTTGCAACATGATTATTAATATTTTTCATTAACAGTTGTTATCAATCTCTAAGAAATATTCAAGGAAAAAAAACAAGCATGATTCGAGGGGGGATCAGTTCCGAATTCCTCATTACTTTTTTAAAAATAAATTACTAAATTATAACTGGGAATCTTTAAAAATTCATTATCTGAGTCACAATCACGGTGAAAATTTTAATTGTTCATCTTCATAATCACATTCAGTGTCTCGGAGATCAGCTGACAGATAGCTAACCTTGCCCAACACCATTCAAGTTGAAGTACGACAAAATCAAGAAATGATAGAACTGACCATCACGTCATGCTCAAAATTTTGCTTTCATCAACATAATAGGTATGTCGTTCACTGAATAATCGACAGAAACTAGAGAGCTGCATGGTAAATTGAGAAACGCCAAAAGATAACATTTTACAACCTTTTTGATTTTTCGTATCACTACTTTTATTCGGGTTCGAAGGCCGTCGTTTTTTGGAATTTCTTCCTGACGTTTCGCTGGCTCGAGTGGCTAGCTTCTTCAGAGGTTCATTCATCTTGGATTCACTCCGATGAGTCATCGGAGTGAATTCCAAGATGAATGAACCTCTGAAGAAGCTAGCCACTCGAGCCAGCGAAACGTCAGGAAGAAATTCCAAAAAACGACGGCCTTCGAACCCGAATAAAAGTAGTGATACTGAAAACCTCGGCCGCGAAAGCCTCAACTATTTTGTTTTTGATTTTTGATCTATTAATTCGATTGAAGTACTTTTAAAGCTTTTCAACTAAGAAACGTCTCGTACCAATGGCAATTTTGAAACAAGGCAATATTTTTAATTAGTTATTTGTCTTATCTTGTTCATAATTTTCAAAAAAGTTGCACGATGTAACAAGCATATTACCAAAAAGATTATACTTTATACTATCTACTACTCTTGAAAACTTCTGTAACTACATTACTTTTTTTTTTAATTCTAGGTTCGATCATGAACCACTGTTTGAGGAAAGAATCATTTCCGAGACCATTAACATTTATTCGAATGAAACGACTCATACTTCCATATGCATAATGAAGCATATATTTTATAAATCCGCATTAACTTCAAAAGGTACAAGTGATTTCATAATAATCATAAGCAATTTTCCTAAGCAATTTTTTTTTTATGAGATGACTTTGGTAAAAAAATGTTACTGCATTACTATGAGATACATTATTTTCAGATTTGTGTATTGAGTTATTTTCATTATGACGAAAGAGCTTAATGAATATTGATTCAAAAACTACCTATCAATATTGAAAAAGTGCTTTCTACTAGAACCATACCAACGTGTGAGAAAAAATCGATTAAAATAAGTTGAAGAATGAAAGAGAATGTCCATTGTCGGTAAATATTTTTAGCCCTATTATTGAAATCATTGTCTGAGCAAATATTGTCTTTTCTTATATCATAATCTCAAATTCAATTACGTTTTTCATTTGTACTGCTTGTTGGTTTCTAGGTATTGAAATAATTGTAATACATGTCCAAGATCTGAATTCAAAAAAAAATATGGGAATTAACAGAGATTTTTTTTATGTGTGGTTCAGTTGATTCATTTTATCCAAGCCTCATTCTTTGAATATTGAAAAAATCGGATTGAGAGAGAGAAAGAAAATTCCCAAAAAAATTTATCCTCGAGCGGGATCGAAAAAAAACTTCTTTACAAAAAAGGAATAGTCACTTGGCAGAAAATTTCATTAAATATTGAATGAACGAAAATAATAGCGCATAGATTAAAAAATTTGTTAATAACATATGAGAATATTTCAAGAACTTCCCATTCATTCTGAAAATATAGTATAATAATGAAAAACAACTCCCTTGTTATCAGGAAATAGGTATAGTTTGAGTTTTTGATAGATAAATATTCAGAATATTGTTGTAGAAATTTTTCTTGATAAGAGTTCAACAAACCGTCATTCAGCAGAACAGATTGATTGGAGAATACAAAAAAAAAAATATTGGGAAAAAATAATATGGGAGTCTGACCAATTGAATATATATAATTGCCAACTAAAACGAGCTGATGGAACAGATATTCGTCGTAATTAGGCAATCTTCATGATACACACTCCCAATCTGATGTAACAGATATTGGTAGGTGTATCATTTATATTCCAAAAAGTCGATACAGGGAGGTAAATTCGGAAATGATTAATTGGTAATCGTAAGGAGCTGGATGAACAGATATTCCATACGTTCCATATCTCAACAGTACAGTTCCAAGCTGATGAAACAGATATTGGAATATGTACCGCTCATATTTCAGAATGTTACTGGCCGGAATTGAAAGATTCTCAAATTATTTCGTTGGTAATCATAAGAAGCTGAATGAACAGATATTCTTTATGATTATTCAACCTCAGTAATACACCTCTAAGTTGATGAACAGATATTAGAAAGTGTATCACTCATAATTTGAAAAACAGGAAAAAAAATGGGAAATTGACCATTTAAGTAATAGGTTAAAAATGAAATATTATAAAAATGCCCTGTTCAACATAAATGTTTCAAAAACAATTGCACTTGAAAAAAAAAACCAACTTATCCTCTGTTCAAAGCATATAATGAAACAAACAATAAACTGAGTCATTTATTTGGATAAATTAAAAAAGAGGGGAAAAAATTGTGATTTTACTGGGTGAAACAGCTATTAGATTTACTTATCATCATAAAAAAAGACCAGCAAACTTCCACGATAAGTTGTATAAAAGTTAAGGAGAAAAAAAAACTTTCAACTCGATTTCCCTTAACATGTTAACTTTCTATACTGAAAAAAATATGTCACAGGCCCATTGTGGAGAATGAAGCCTCTGAGAACGACAACGGCGCCTCCACCATATGTCGCAACTCAGTACCCGCTTGGTTTATTACGAGAGGATTTTTCGCTGTTTCACCTAACTGTCATTCATCCAAAATAATGAAAACGACTCATTTCAAAACTCAATTGAATGTTTATTACAAAAAAATGAATAAAAAATACTCTGAACATCAAATAGTCGAAAAAATATAAAGAGACACTAAAAACTTACATTATACTGCTTCCTAGCAGGATCGTTGATAAGAAGGAGATGTACTGCATTCCGGAAAATTGCTCTGGAGACCGTTTCTGAAGAGTGATCTATGAATACTGACTAAATTCTGAATAATGAAACCTGAATCTTGACCTTCCTCAATATACATAAAGATTTATCTGCTGAGGTTGCAACTTTGCTCCGGTCACCGTACTAAGGTGAAATGCCCAGCGTGCATCCGTGCAAGTTTGAGAATTTCGAGATTGTTTTATATTCTCATATCCTGTAATCGTATCAATTTGATGTCTATGATTATCAAAGATGGAATTCTGAATACTGAGTGTTTTTGTTCTAAAATATTGAGTTGAGGTTGAAACATCTTTCATTTCATGTATTCGTTTGAATGGATTTTGAATTATTTAATGACGGTTCTCCATATTTGACAATATGCTACCCAGTTCTGTTCTCCAATCGATATGATGTTCGTTGGAAAATCTTTTAACTATCTCAAAGACGTCGGAAGTCCTAGTAGTCGCTAAGAGCGAGTCGCAAAAAAGGAACTCTTCTTTGATACTACGTGTGTCCTGATGGACGAACAAACACCAAGAGTTGGCTGCATTGTGAAACATCGGTGCTTTCATCCTATTGCACACTGAATGGAAATGGTGAAGCATTCATTTCTTCAAAAACTTGCTTCAAAACATTTGACGACATTTCAATAATTCTGGAATGAATTACATCTTTTGATAAAGGAACAGCTTCTACCTTCTTTCTTTGATCCTAACTACATACAAGTTCCACAATATCCAGTACACAAGGCTTCACCAATGTTTCCGCGATTGTGTGTGGCTTCTTTTGCTGAGCAATACGGTAAGCAACCTTGTACGATGCCTCATGACAAGGTTTTTGTGTCAGATTGAATCCGAGTTTAGGTAAAGTACCGGCTCTTTCAAACCGAGCTTCTCTAGTACAAAATTTGTCAAATTGCCCAGTTTAATATTTGTTCAATTGACTCATGTTTTCTGACTGTTTTTCAACTAACCCACTGCGGCCCCTGGTACACATGCTACGGACCCCCTAGGGGTCCATGGACCCCACTTTAAGAAACCCTGCTATAGAACATCCAATGATCCAGCTCTGAACGAACATATCTTTGGATGTATTCAGGAAGAATTGATCAGAAAAGCAGAGTATATGGATGGAAATCGATCAGAACTTAATGATTGGGGAAGTTTGAAAAACGCTCCGAAACAATGCCTTTCAGATCGTAGGGATATATACGGTCTTGTTTTGGAACTAACGAGAAGCCGTCCTCATAAAACTGAAGACTTGCCCAGTTCCGGTAGTAGGTTACAATTAATCAGAAGTAGCGTGGTACAGAGGATCAGTAATGATGTAAATTCATGTCAAAATGAAAAACTTCACCAAATTTCACATTATTATAAGGTTGCACTCAGTACATTTATTGCTGGCTGCTCAGGCATGCTCAGGAATAATTTACATCTCAAAAAACCAAACTCTCTCGAAGACGGTATGGCAAACGTCAATGAATATGAAAATTTCGAAAAACTATATGGTAATGTGCAAGAAACTCATAAAACCAAATTTATTGCCCCTACCAACAGGCAGACATACATGACCAACGCACAAACAAACATTCAATCATCAAAACTGAATCACTTTCAAAGACAATTCAATCAACCAATAACTTATCACCCCAATGACAATTTTTCCAATCCAAACTTTTCTCCAAGGCCCGTTTGGCCCAATCAGCCGATAAATATCCAGCCAAGGCAATTACCCCCTCGAAAATACCCTACCAATCGTGAAGTGTGTGGCCCACCTCAAAATGCATTCAAGCCAAAACAAATTCCACCAAATCAATTGCCAAAACCTGAACCCATGTCGACTACTTCAAGAAACCCCACAAGAATGTCCCACCAACAAATTCCTCAATATCGACATGAACCCAGAACCAATTTCAGAAACAAATTCCAAAATCAACCAAGGTTCTTTCATCAAAAAAATCAGAAACCAAACTTCATTCCTGAAGAATTATTTTCAAATGAATACGAAGACCCAACTGATTATTATGACCAAAATTATAATCAATATCGGGGCTATGAATACCCTAATTTTAACGAATTGTCTTATCATGATCAATATCTTACAAATGATATCGATCAAGAGCAATCTTGTGTCTTGAATCATGACAACACAGAAATTGACGAACCTGCAAATTTTCAGGCAGCAAGCCAACAAGACCAATTGACTTAGCTGAAATCAATCTCTCGTGTAATAATGCTCTACCTTATGTAGAAATCAAAAATTCAAAATTGAAACTACTTATCGATAGCGGAAGCTCTCGATCGATAATTGAACCAATAATAATCGAAAAATTATTTCCAGACAGAATGTATCATTCAAACACAATAATAAAAACAGCTACTGGTAGTCAAAATGTAAGATACCAAGCATCGATACCGGCATTTTCTGAATTCAATACAGACTATCAGATTGATTTTCTTCTATTCGATTTTCATGACTATTTCGATGGTGTTTTAGGATTAACAGACTTGATGAAAATGAATCTGAATATTGACATAATCAATAAAAAATTGATAGGAAAAAACACTGGAATACCTTTCAAATTTAGGCAACCATCCGAATTCAGCGTTTCATTTTCAGTGAATCCTTTGGAAAAACCATAAAAAAATTTGCCAGTAAGTATATATGAAGAAAACATTTTGACAGTTGAAGGAACTATGAACAATCTAATAATTCCGCAAATATTGACTATTGCCAAAAACAGATACGCACCGATCGAAATTCAAAACCCAACCAATAAAACAATATCAGTAAAATTATCGGAGCCCCTACCTGTAAATCATTTCGAATCTTCAACCTACGAAATATTCACTATTGAATCATTCATTAATCCCGATATATCAAAAAATGACCATTCTCAATCAATCATAAGTGACCTAAATATTACAGACTTGATCCGCGTTGAGCACATGAACTCGGAGGAAAAAGCCGCAATAAACAAAGTATGTAAAGAATATTCTGATATCTTCTTTAAACCAGGCGACGAATTGACTTTCACTTCAAAAATCAAACATGAAATAAAGACAACTGACGAAATACCTGTACACACAAAATCATATAGGTACCCATACATCCACAGACAAGAAGTCCAACGTCAGATTAACGACATGCTCGAAAAAAATGTTATTCGACCCAGCTCTAGCCCGTGGTCATCCCCCATTTTCCCAAAGTTCATTAGAAATTTTGCCAAACTCACTAAACCAATGAACAAATGTCTCAAAAAAGGGAGGAAGCAAAAGAATTTATTGACTGCTTCAATACATGCAAATCAATACTCACGTCTGAACCTGTATTAGCATATCCTGACTTCGAAAAACCCTTTGAACTGATTACATACCCATCAAATTATGCCATTGGCGGCATAGTATCTCAAAATGATCACCCTATATGCTATGCCTCCCGGACATTGAACCCAGCAGAAGTGAATTATTCGACAATCGAAAAAGAGCTGTTAGCCATCGTCTGGAGTTGTAAATATTTTCGACCATATTTATTCGGCCGGAGATTCACCATATTCTCCGATCACAATCCCCTCCAATGGCTCTTATTACTGGAAGAACCCAATTCCAGATTGGTACGCTGGCGTTTCAAACTCGAAAAATTCGACTACGTCATAAAACATAAGACCGGCAAGTCAAATCAAGCAGCTGATGCCCTTTCTAGAAACCCCTTCGACACTGACCTAAACACCCTTGAAACTTCATCAATTCAAAACAATCCAGGTGACGTTAACGAAATAATCGAAAATTTATTGAGAAATCCCGATGGAATTGCCGAATTGGACGGAACTATTCTTGAAATTCTTGAACCTTCCAAAAATGTACCAAAAATCAATATAACTTCAGACGTTCAATCGTTCAACTAAAGGAAAACCAAAAAAATTCTGGTCTCGAAACTGTTCACACTTCACTTGAGAACCCTATATGTAACATTCCCATTTCAGAACGCGACGTAAATACGTACAAAAACCAGCTAGTCATCACACTTGGGGACATAGAAAATCACAATAGAATGGAAAAAGTTTTTGAAAATTTTCAATCATATGTCACATTACCAAATAAAAATACCCAAAATGATATCTTCAAATTCCTTAAAGAGTATATTATCTCCAAACAAACTTATGCACTTCATTTCAAAGATCCCTCATTGCGAAAACTCTTCAGTAACACAATAATACATATTCAAAAATTCTTCCTTCAAAATTGTCGAATGTCCAACGTTCCTCACTGATATAGAAACATCAGACGAGAAAAAAAAATTCAACTCTACCATACGAAAAAGACATGTCACCAAGGTATTAGAGTTCACGGTTTTATTGGCCGAAAATGATTGATGACATCCAAAATTTCCTTAATAATTGCGAAACTTGTCAAAAAAATAAATATGATCGGAACCCTCCAGTCATCAAATTCGATCTTACACCCACCACGTCAAAGCCGTTCGAACACATTCATATCGATACAGTCACGATATCGAAAGAAAATTTCACAACAATAATAATTGATTCGTTTTCTCGCTATGGTCAAGCATACCCCTTAAAAGCGCTCACTGATGTCCTTGTTCTCGAAAATCTCCTCAATTTCATCTCCCATCATGGATTACCGTTAAAAATCACTACTGATTTCATTCAGCCCTGATCGAACACTATCGATGTTTGAATGAGGAAAACAAAAATCTCTCCCCTGATCAGATCATGAAACGTGCTGTATTAGGATATAATAACCCAATTCACAGTCACGAAATTCACCCCGTTTGAAGTAGTAAAAGGTCAAATCAACAATAACAATCCATTCGACCTCAATGATCATATAATCATTTCAGACTATGTTCAAACTCACAAAGACACAACCCAAAAATTATATCAATCAATACAACAAGCAAATCAACTGACCAAAGGAAAGATCATAGACGAAAGAAATGAAAACCGAAATGAAACCCCAGATTTTTCCAATCAACAAATCGCGTACATCAGGATCAAATCACGACAAAAAGACCGACCCAAATTTAAGAAAGGTAAAATACTCAAAGAGACAAACATCAAACTCGATACTGACAAAGGAACCTATCACAAGAGTATAAGCCAGAAAACCCAAGACTAACAATAAACGTTTGTTACAGGCCATTAACGAAAAAGAGGTTACCGACCCTGTACTTCACGTACTCCAAGTACGATGTGACGAAGACATTCAAATCAATACTATCAATAATCCCATTCTCCCTATTCAATTGGGTGATGCAAAAATTATTTATAGTAAACATACATTTCTTCACTTCACCAAAGAAAACGTTACCAATCCAATTTCTTTCCATGGTCTATCTGAAAACATGCTTCTGAGAACCGAATACCCTATCCAAACAACGCAATCAAAGTTAGATACCACATATTCGTGTTAAACGAAGTATGATTGACGGAATCGGAAAAATCAATAAATGGCTTTTCGGCACACTGGACGCCGATGACGGAAAGCGTTACGATCAAACCATAGAATTATTGGAGAAGAATCAAGAAAATATAATTCACGAAGTAAATCTTCAAACTTCATTATCGAAACAATTGATCAATCACTATAATAAAACAATTCGAACACTCAATTCAAATCAAGAAGCACTTGAAAACATTTCAGGTGGCAATCCAAAGAACAATTACCGACCTCAAAAACTATATAAGCTTTCAAGTTATACTATCTCAAATTATTTTAGACTGTCAAAATATTATAACATGTTTTGAAAATATTGAAGATGCAATTACATTCGCCAAATTGAATGCTTTGCATAATTCAATGATATCCAGTTCAGACCTGAAAGAAATGATGGAGTACTTGAGTAAAATGTACAATGAAAATTAAATTCCAAAGTTTGAAAATATTCTGTCGTATTATCAATTCTTCGGAACTCAGGTTACATTTTCGAAAACTGAATTGTTTTTTTCAATTCCATTGATTATCCAAAACCACCACATTTGTATTCCCGAATATCCCTACTTGGCACAAACAGCTTCGAAGAACCAATTCGAATCGAACAAATGTCCACTACTAGAGGAAACCTATTTCTGCATTGAAGACTACTACCCTCAAGACCATTGTACAGCCCAGCTGATCGAAGGCAATATAACGACAACTTGCCAACCCCTTCCGATCAACGTAGGCGAATCGACAATTGAACAAATCAGTCAAGAAAAAGTGTTAATCATTCCTGAACAAGAAGACCTTCAACGTTCGCTGAAGAGGCGTATTAGTCGGAGTCTTGTGTTTTCCTACGATTCTTCCTTCATGTTGAAAATTCTCAAATTTGTTATCCTGTTTTCCTGGTCCATATTATCAAGCTTTTGAACAAACTTACTAATTTTATTTGTAATGCATTCGGTTTTCCTATTCGAAAGCTTGATTTTATTCTCGGATTCGGCCCGTTTCTTTTCTATATCAAAGATAGTTTTTTCAAGTTGTGAGTTTTTCATTCATTCTTTCAGTGACCGCAGCCGAGACACTATCAGCAATACTTTTTATCGTCACTTGATCTTTTAAACAATTATTTATGGCGATGTTGGGTGAATTTCTTATTTCTTCACATATTTCACGTGTAATCACCATTTTGACTGAATTTTCAATACACTGTATCGATCGACAATTATTTATAGTGTGGATGTACTAATTATCTTGTACAAGTTTGTTTTATTTCTAGATTGGTAGATCTAGTTCAGGAAATGAAGCATTTTGGCTCGCAATTTTTCCGTCCACCATGGATTTACCTGAAATTTTCACAGAAGGTAGGGACTAGCTCAAGGATCATTTTTTAAATCATGACGCTGTACGCACGAGCCTTGGGGGTGGTTGCCACCCCATCACGGTGGTGGAAATGTTTTATTACATTTCAACTGTAGGAATCGACGAAAAATGTAATTAAATGTAAAAAAATGTTCCATACGTTTTTATCGAAAAAGTTATATTTTTTGAGTTATGCGAAGTTGAAAGTAACAGTTTTTTGACGAAAAAATCGACTTTTTCAAATGTTTTTTGCAAATAACTCTAAAACTATGCATTTTATCAAAAAGAGTGAGGAGAGGCCAATTGTAGCTTTTGAAAAAACAAAAACAATGCCTTTTTTATAATTTTCCCACGATGCATACGAACTGAGATACAGCAAATTAATGCTTAGCTTCTTCGTCAAATGTATAAATTGGAAGATTTAAAGCGAAAAACGAAAAAAAATTGGATTTTTCGAAGAAAGTTCATAGAGAGTATCCACAACAATGAAAAAAATCAATAATAAAAATGGTAAAAGGTCATTTACACTGGACCGTGAGAGACACCTTTTCGGAATAACTCGTCATGTATCTGCCTGAATTATCATCCTTGACTCCATTCCGTTCTCTATGAGCATTTGTTCATAATTCCTGTAATATATTTCAGATCAGGACATTATACCATTTCGATTTTGTCAGATGATAATGTGAAACTTTTTGTAGAGATCATTCATCCTAATACCAAAGAAACCGCACTGAATGTGCTCTGTGAATGCGAAGCGATAGCAAGGCTGAGAACGCAAGATGCGGGGAGGACAAACCAGAGTCTGTTAGCTATATGAAGGGGCCAGTGTCAAGGCTATGGAGTCTCATCGAAGAGATCAAGTTAGACAACAAGCTCTAACAGCCAAGGAGCAACACAATAGATCTGAAAAGGTCGCAGTGAATCAGGCCATGGACCAGCTTCCCGATAATCTAATCTAACACCAAACTGATATTATTTGCACTCGACCCGCGTTTCGCTATCAAAGTTAGCATCTTCACGAAAAAAAAATTGATTTTAAATCTGAAGACTAAGGTTAGCTATATCTGACCTAATCTTGTTAGCGAAACGCGCGTCTAGTGCAAATAAAATCAGTTTGCTGTTAGGGTAATTGATCTCTACAAAAAGTTACAACTTTTACTCAAAATGTTCCAGTTTCATCGTTTATTCGATGAAAATGTATTCAATATTTATAAATGATTTTATTTTTACTTCTCGTAATTTCTTAAATCCAGAATATTTTTTTCAATCCGTCAATATGTACTCATTTCTTGTATTCTTACAACTATGTTATTCCTTATATTATTTTTCGATATTGAACGAAACTATGAAAATGTCATTATCATTATTATTTCGTTAGAAGTGCCATTCGTATAAATATTTTGTAGATACAGTCTTTGTATTGACCTATAATGTGACCTCAACAAAAATGCTTTACTGTTTGTATTGTCTATGGAATAGGGAAATAAAGAAATCACACCTTCTACCAGTTTAAACTGATATGTATATGATGGCAAGGAATCTATATCATTCCCTACACCGAAATATTGATTCTATAGAAATACAACTCGCATAATGAAATCAATGATAAAAAACGTGACTTTATAAGAGAATCTTAATTGCACAATCCACGTGCCAGAGTATCTTTCATGTACTCAAGTTAGAATGAAGTTAATAACGAACAAGAAATCCAATTTGAATTTATATCGCTGAAGCTGCAGCCAGTTCTTTTCCGAAACCATACCCCAGTCCCCAGTGTCCCAAAGAAAATATTTCCATGGCTCATTGTTCGGAAAAACGTGATCGACTTCTATAAGGGCTTTCGGATAGTTCGAAGGAATTTTCCGAACGACTAATTGTTCCACGTTCTCCTTTTCCATTCGTATATTCCGAGCAAGTACGAAAAAGGAATCCGATTTAATATCTAGTGGAGTTAAGGTGTGTGTTGGGATAGTAATGAGTAAATACCGTGATGCCCCCATTATGCCAGGTATGCGGGATGCCAAGCCAGTTTTATCTTTTCTTCTCCGTCGCACATACCTTATGCGCTCGAATTGGGTCTAACTGCAGCTGAGTTATCTGAAAAATACTCCCCTGAAATGTGTTGTTGAGTTGAAGAATTTTCCGGTGAGAAGATGTATGTGGGATGAACTCCATGCAAGGTTCGCTCCAGTCGTACTTTGAAAAAGTTGTCATAAATTAAAAAAGATGATGGGTTGGGGGTTAATTTCATAGGTTCGGTTGGTACTTAACAATTTCAAGTGTTTCATACCCCTCGATCAAAAATAAGCTTCAGATGATTGTTCGTTAATGATACCGATTGATTGTGAGTGGTTGAACTACAGATCAGGGCATGCAGGAATTTCTCCTGTGAATGAATCTGTACTGGTACGTGTCGGATATATTTCAACGGCCTTCGTGACATTTACTAATAAAGTAGTTGTTTTCGTAGATGTTTTAATCCATCAACTCACCGCATAGGTAGTCGAGACTGGTCACAACAAATTATTCGTAGGATGATTTTGTATGTTGTTTGAATGTATTTTTCTCCATAGTTCTTTTGGTTGTTAACCAACCACAAACTGGAAGAATTAAAATTGGAATATATACAATTGTAGAAGAACTTTTGATCTACCTCGACTTCAAAATCTTTTTCCTGTGGCAATACCTGTGGAGTAGGCTGATTGAGAAATCAGCGTGAAGTCATTCCTGAAATTAGCTCCAAAATCGGAACCGAAACGTAGAACATCAAACCCCAGACACGATTCAACCGAACTCCACCATTGCATGCGCAAGAATTGACGTTCCATCTGCAGTCGCTTTTATGAAAAATAAATCGACTATTCAAGGGTCTAGATGTTCGGCCAATGAATTTTAGAACAATCCATCTATGCAATTTTTTATACTAAGTTGGATTTTTGTTCGTTCAAAATTGAAGTTTTCACTTCACCATATAATTCAGAAATAGTGGTGGCATTTCTCTCGAAAATTATAAAGTTATTATGGCGAAATACTATAATTGATTTTGGTGTTAGTTCTTGAATACAAGGTTATGCTTTATAAATGAAGGGAAGTACTGAATCGTTATTTTCATTTTCAGAAGTTATGGAATCTGTTCTTTCAGAAAAAAAATTCTCTTCACTGAACATTTTGAATGAGAAATTTCCCTTATAATTTCACTTAACATTGGTAAGCTTTTGTTTTGTAAGCCGGGATGACTGATTCTTATAATTCTGTTTTTTGAATATTTAATCGCATTAATCTTCATTTCACTTGAATGATAGGTAGTTGATAAATCTATTACTATATATAGGTATTCTATACCTACCATTCTCTGATGATGATATTTTGTTCTGATCTGATCAATTTCATGTCTAAAAATGTGATAAAGTTATTTATTTCTTCTACCATAGTGAACTGAATGTTTATATCGTAAGAATTGAATACATTCAAAATATTTTCCTTATCGTTAAAATCAAATCATACACAAAACGTTCGATGAATGAGATCTGAAAGGATAATTTTGGAAAACATTTATCGAGAAGCTCGCCTTGAACGTAATTGGATAAAATTAGTTATGTTGTTGAATCCATTAGGGTGCCAAATATTTGTTTATAGAATTTTTCATTGAATACAATTAGGTTGAATCGAAAATGAAGTCTGAAATTTTTATGAAAGTAATTTTGTCAAAGTTACATTGTTCAATGTTGGTTCAACATTTATTTATACATTGTTTCACCATTTCCAGATGTGGATTTGTAAAGAGTGGAACAACGTCAAGGCTTATCATCACATAATTTTGAGGTAGCTGAAAATTGTTGATGAATTCTCTGAATGAAAATTGATCTTCGATATGATATGGATTGTTTTGTTCTGAAAGAATATTCGTTAAAATCTTACAGAGTTTGGAGCATCAATAGAAGATACGATGGTTCTCGTTGATAGAGTTGGCTTATGAGCTTTTGGTAACGAATAATACCGTCGTGCTACGGAATTATATATCATTAATAATTCAGCTGTTGTAAAATCTATCTCATGATAATTTTCGAGATTTGTGAATAATTTGTTATCTTTTTGTTATAATGTTGAAGTTGGGTCCGATCTTAAATGGAATCATGTTTATTGTCTTTTAATAGTAGTTGATTTTCTTTGAACATATTGATTTCTATTTATGGCTACTTCAACATTACCTTCATAACTGTTTACAATCATTATATCTGGGTGAACTCTCAGATATTTATTGGTTTCATTATACAATTCCGTTAGATAATGTTCGTTGTTATAATTTTTGTGTAGAAAATTGTTTATTATATTAGTCACTTAAGTTCTACATAGATTATTTTCAATCTCTTCCAAATTTTCCATTATATGTTCCAAATCTGCTAATAAACAAAAAATATTATTGTTTTGTTTATCGGGAAAAACACTGAATTCTCAAGAAAGTCTTGATAATTTTCTGAGCATTTGATCGCTTTCGAGAATAGGGCAATTTTATTTTGTATACAATAGTACTCAAATACCTTGGTGTGAAAAATAGTATCTCCAAACAGGAGAAAATTCTGGAATCCAATCTTTTCCTTTTTTTCGTTCGACTGGAAATGAAAAAAATGTTTGAGTTCCTATAATTTCTGCTTTTAGGCAAATTGGTATATTTGCCCCGATACGTAACTGCGATATTGAAAATATGCAAAAATTGACTAACTAATAGGGTCGGTTGTGACAGCCCTGTATTGGGAACCAGAGTTGGGGCCTGCAAGGTGGTCAGCCCAGCAGGCCCACGGCTACTCACCAGAAACTATTCAGATGTTGTGTAGCCTTCCCTGCTCATCAGTTATTATTATTGCTATAATTTTTCGTCGAAACAAGCCTAGTCGGGTCCGTACTCCCCAATGCTCAGACCCAGTGGCGAACGCACTGGTGTTTTCAACCAATGACCACTCCCCGCACCACGAGGTAAGTGATCACTGTCTCCAAGAATCGTGAGTCCTAATAACCAGAACCACTAATTTAACAGAATAGTCCGGGTGGAGCCTTCGGAGTTCGTGAAGTGAATCCTGACACTTTGTCCGTTTTTCTACCTCTCCTCAGACGATATTCGTTTCGACTGGGGCCGAAAACTCAATAACAAATATCCGGTTACTTCTGTGGTCGAAGAGGACTATATCCGGCTTATTGGCTTATATTTGCCTGAAGGTGGGGAATGAAAATTTCAAAAAAATTCGACACCGTTTATTTTTCACAATGAAACATAAGGCAGTACCGGTGTCCTGTCTGTTGCATACGAGTGCCACAGAAAATAGTGTGGGTTATGAGGTATGCCTGATAGAACTCAATCACAATACGTTGTCAATAACAATACGTTGTTTTACCAATATAACTGTACCTACTGTAAGGAAAAATTATATGTATTTTTCTGTTGACTTTTCTAAATGTCACTTGCTATTGTCTTTTTAACATTCATGATGCATGGGCTTACAATTTATTTTTCCGAATCCCTAAAACTACCTAATGTGAAATTTGATTTACATTACTGGATGAGACAATAGTATAGCATTTGTTAAGATGCGTTATGGCGATGGATAGAGGCTGAGACTCAACAGACTGCACAAGATGATAGCACACTAATCAATGTTCCGGGCGCCTGTCGGCAGGCCGCACATCTAGTATCACGGACCTCTATACCCATCACATGGCTCCGGTAAACAAGAGTGTTGAAGACACCGTCTTGGCACACCATGATGAACCCTTCAGTCTCCGACCTAAGCTCACCTGACCAGAGGAAGGCAAATGTCAGCTCAACGGACAAGCCATGGTCCTCGATGTTATCAAAGAAGGCTGCATGCATGGGCTTGTCTGTATATAGCTGCCGCATTTCAGCATTCTCTGCAGCCTTGATGTGAGCTTCAATCCGTGCGGACTCGGTGACAGTGAGTTGGTTTACCAGCTTAGTGTCGGAGACTACAGCAAGGTCATCAACAGCGGGCCTTGCTGTCTTGAACAAAAAGGCTCCGATTCCTTCATGTAGGGGATCCTAACTCCTGATGACTCTACAGGCTCCATCCAGTACCATGCTGTTATGAAAACACTCCAAACTCAAAAGTCCGCGACTCTCTTGTTGTCGGAGATGATATAACCGTGGAACCGACGATTTGGGATGCATGATTCCTTGCATATGCATCATTTCACGAGTCTTCACGTCAAGTTTCCGCAACTCCTCTGAGTCCATTTGACTACCCCGAAGGAGTATAGTAGGATCGGAATGGCAAGCTCGTTGGAGACAAAAACTTTGTTCTTGACCGTTAGCTCTGAAGACCAGATCTGCCGTAGTTTCTGCCTATACTTGCCACGGAGAATGGATTTTACCGAGTCTTCCTCTTGGATGTGGCGTTGTTCCACACCCAAATAGGTGTTTGTCTCTCCGGCATTCAAATGATGTAGAATGCTTCCGTCTACGAGCAAAATCCGCAGTTATATCCCCGGGTTTTCCTGAGCGCAACGCACAATGGCATAGGTGAGATGCAGAAAAGAAGGGGGCTGAGGTAATCTCCCTGAAAAACACTCCTCTATTTTCTCCGTCCCTCCGAGGAAGAGGCTGAACAGCATCATACACGATACTGTTGATCTGCCAGATTTCGGCTTCTTCTGTTAGGCTATCGTGAACCTCTCCATCCACTCGGGCCAGTTGTTCTCGCCTGAGAGGCTTCACTTCGTGAAGCATCCTCCGGGTCCTGATGTTCTGGGTTCTCGGTGTTTCCAGACGCACCTTCTTCTCTTCCAATCGCACTGGCGGTATTTCTACCACCTGCTCAACCGGCCTGGGTGGGGCACGCACATAGCTACGGCTGTTATATTATGCCAACAAAATATTCCCAAAGTATTCACAGTAGGTCAAGAATTAGGTAGAAATCATAAATTTCAAAGATTAATAGATATTTAGTATCAAATTCATAGAGAAACGCGAGAAGTTAGGCGATCCGCCCTATTTGGGCCGCTCAGCCAATCGGCGTGCAGAGCGGTCGTGGGCGAGACTATTTAACAAACGGCGAGTCCAGCGCGAGCAGCACTTGCTGTCGAGAGTTCGAGCATTCAGTTTCGAGAGCACTTTAGCACTGAAGTTGGCTTTTTAGCAAGCATATATATTCCAATAGAGGTTTATACGAATAATTGAAGGAAGAATTTAGTAAAAGGAATATTAACCCAGCAGAATTGTAGCTGATTATCCATATATCTATCTATTTAAATACAAAGGATTGTATTACTATACCGTACCACTGAATACTTTGGAAGCCAAGTTGGCATAATCAGGGGAAAATCAAGAGAGACAACTTCAGCCAGCCAAAGAATCCAATACCTGATTTTGGGGGAACCAAAATCCAGTTACATATGAATTCGTATTGAGCATAGACGATCCAGTCTGCATCCAGGACCCACGAAGATAATGCTGCTAAATAAAGAGAACCTTATCCCACTTCCTATTTTGCTACCGAGCGAGCTACCTTTCGTCGGAAGGTCGACGGCTTTCGCTTCTGGCTGCGGGCAGAACGGATTCCGAAGACACGCCTACCACATTCCTTACGGAATAGTTCACGTGAGCTACTCCATAACACTAGGAAAGTGCGGCTAAAAACGCCACCTCTGCCAACGGCCGGCAGACACGGGGTTAGGGATAAAGTCGCGGTTAGTTTCACAATAGGATAGGGATCGTAGGGACCTCCTTGAGCCCGGCATTAGCCATCGTGGTGGCCTTGGTTGAAGAATCGGTCATCTCCCGAGATATCTCCTAGATTTGTCGAATTTCCGAATATTGCTGGATAGGAATAGGTAATCTGATAGGAGACTTTCTGGCTTACCATCCGAACCTGAAATTAAATTTTTGCACGAACGAATCAATTTTCACTCCCTGAAACTCCGATAGGTCTCATTGCTTGCAAAAATGGCGTCGTCCGACGTGGAAGAAACTAAAATTTCAATTTCCAATGTACCGCGTTCGGAACATGGCTTCCGACACGTGGGGCTAAGGTCGAGGGAGGAAGAATCCAACGATTCCACACCTGAAAATCTGTTGGGACAAGATTTTCTTACCCAATACGGATTATCACTAGCGAGTGACAACCGGAACGATTGTGTGGAGGATGGAAATCCTTTTGGAGATATATTCACACCCTCGATTTCTCTGGATAGAGAAAACCCAAATAATAGTGAAAAGGATCGTTCAAATAATAATAATAATTTTGTGAGGTTTAATGTGGCTCGGGACCACACAAAACGCGAAGAGAGTCACTGGCGCCCAGGAAATTCAAGAATGAACGAGGATACGTCCACGCCGTATAGGGAAGAGCTTGTTGGTGGTATAGGAACGAGAGATACTATAGATAGGCTTGCTAACGTGTTGTGTTCAGTATTATCGCAAAATAATGAAAGAAAATTAGACAGAGCGAGACTCCCAACCTTCTCGGGGTTCGAAGACGAAGACCCAGTCTTGTTTTTAGATAAGATGCGTTTCGAATTTTTAGAGCATAAAATATCGGAAGTAGAGTGGGTAGACGTAATCAAAGGACAATTAAAAGGAGAAGCCCGTTCGTGGAGCTCCTTATATGAGCGAGTCCCGATGAGTTGGGAATTTTTTAAGAATAGGTTTTTGGCGAGATTTAATAATACAGACGTGATTGCGAAGTTGTCGGCTAGTTTGTATGGGAAAGCTCAGGTACATAGTCAAAATGTAACAGTTTTCATTGCCGAAAAAATCGCGTTAGCTAACAGGGTTGCACCTGAAGTACCAATTATTAAATTAATCATAGAGTTGATAGTACCGGAAATTAAATGTCATTTGAGAGGTAGGAGATTCTTCGATATTGTAGAGCTAATCCGGGATTGCGCGTTGATAGAGAGTGATCTAAAAACTATGGGGATAAGAAGACCTGCAGTGAACGCTCAGGCTACAAATAACAGTAATAATAATAATGCTCAACAGCGCGTAAATAACCCGGCACCGCAAAGACAGTTTAATAATAATCCGCAATGGCGAAATGGACAAGAAGGGCCTTCCGATAATACGGCAAATAGGAACTCGGGAAACGGCCGACGGGACGCGGCAGACTCGGCGGCGAGCGGTCCCCAATAGCTGACTTGGACGTCTGCGAACAGGTCGTAAGTGCCGAGGAACTAAATATTGTGCAATAAATAGTAGTGTAAATAATGTAAATAATAAGATAGAGAGTAATGTAAATATTGAGGAAACGTTAGAAGTGATTTCTTCGATAGAAGAGAAGGTAGTTATCGGGAGAAGGTTACCAAGGGTAACAGTAAAAATTGAAGGGAATTGTTATACCGCGTTGATAGACACCGGTGCCTCGTCAAACTTTATTAGAACGGATGTTTTATTGCATAGGGACTTAACAAATTTACCTAGTTCGCAAACTGTGATACTCGGGTGTCAAGGCTCTTCAAGCCAAAGCCTAGGGCAAATTTCACAAACAATAGAAATAGAGGAGTTAGAACTCGAGGTTAAATTCGTGGTAGTAAATAATTTAAATGAAAAAATTATCTTCGGAATGCCGTGGCTGCAGCAACAAAAGGCTGTAATGGATTTCGATAGGCGTTGCATATACTTCGGGCAGCTACCGCGCCGGGTATTGTATTTTGATGTTCCCAGAGTAGGCCAAAGTAAAAGAGAAACTTTAAAAGTAGATTTCGATAAGGAGCAGTTTTGTGAGGAAACCAAAGCAGAGATCAAACCTATCCTGGACGAATTTTTGGACGTGTTCGATGAAAGCATTAGGCAGCCCCGAACTAGGGCCATCGTGCACGAGATAAAAGTCGTACAGGAGAAGCCCTTCAGGCAGTGCCGGTATGGAAAAATGTCAGAGTCCAGAAAGCAAATTTTACACGAGGAAATAGAGAAATTATTAGAAGCCGGAGTTATTGTAAGAAGTACATCTCAGTACTGTAGCCCAGTAGTACTCGTACCCAAACGGGACGGTAGATTAAGATTTTGCGTAGATTTTAGAGAAGTTAACAAACTAATTGTTTCAGAAGCACCGAATCTTCCTCCAATACAAGAAACGGTGAGGAAAGTGGGAAGTGCTCGGGTTTTCACTACGCTAGACCTTAGAAATGGATTTTGGCAAGCGCCGTTGTCTGAAAACTCGAGGCACTATACCGCCTTCGGATCACCGGACGGAGCTGTCTATGAATTCCTTGTTTTGCCGTTTGGTCTCAAAAATGGACCAGCAGTCTTTCAAAAATTAATGAGTCAAGTACTGGTGGGCTTAGAAGATAAATTCTGCAAAGTGTTTCTAGACGACATTATTATTTACTCAAATTCTCTTGACGAACACAAAGATCATTTGAGACTAGTGTTGGAAAGGTTAAGATCTCATGGCCTTTGGCTTTCTCCAAAGAAATGCAATTTTGCTTTTAACGAGTTGAAGTATTTAGGAAGAATTATTTCAGAAAAAGGAAACCGACCTCAGGAACAACACGTGTTAAATATCCAAAATTATCCGACTCCTAAAAATATAAAACAGGTGAAAGGTTTCTTAGGTACCGCGGGGTGGCTGAGAGAGTATGTGCCACACTTCGCGGAAGTCGCCGTCCCAATTACGGACCTACTTAATAAATCTACTCGTTTTAAATGGACAGAAAAAGCGGAAAAAGCGTTTAACAATTTGAAAAAACTTTGCTCTAAACCACTTACATTAGCTAGACCCGATCCTAGTCGTCCCTACTGTATTCAAACTGACGCTAGTCATGTAGGATTAGGCGCGGTATTGTTTCAGGAAAGAGAAAACGGCGGTAGAGACATTATCGCGTATCACAGTTGTAAACTGAATAAGACTGAGCAAAAATACCGCATAAATGAGATCGAGTGTCTAGGAATAGTTTGGGCCCTGAGGAAATATCGTCACTTTTTACAGGATGGCCGTTTTAAACTCTTTACGGATAGTTCAGCGTTAACGTGGTTAGATAGAAGATAGAATGAAAGATGAACGGGCTAAACTGACCCGGTGGGCTCTGCTCTTGCAGGAATATGAGTATACTGTTACTCATGTCCCCGGCAGGCTAAATCAACTCCCTGATTTCTTATCACGAAACCCTGAAGATACTTCTACGGGAATAGATCCTCAAACCGATAATGAGCATATGCTCTTCCCTGAAAATAATTATTCTGAATCCGACGAAGAAGAAATCCTCGGGAATTTAATGTCCGTGATAATGGATGAATGCGATTTTTTGGAAGTTTATAATAATAGTAACCCTACTTTGTTTATACTAGAACCGTTTTACGATCAAATTGCGACGGAGCAAAGGAATAGCGCGAGCGTGCGGCGTTTTATAGAAAGGATTGAGGCGGCTCGTCAGGCTGAGGAGCCTAACGACTATCAATCCAGGATAGCTCGCGAATTTGAACTAGTTGACGGGTTGTTATTTTATAAAGGAACGGAAGGGAATTCAAATCGCCTCGTAGTACCAAAGAACTCTTGGAACAGAATATTCCAAAGGTATCACGACAATGCAGGCCATCCCGGTATCGATGAGACTTACGTACAAATTGCACGCCACTTTTATATGTCCCCCCTTAAAAAGCTAATCACAGAGTATGTAAATAAATGCTTGATATGTGCTACAACAAAAGCTAGTAAAAGGCAAGAGACCGCGAATCTACGTCCCAATGAGCCCACAAGGCCGTGGGAAATGGTTTCAGTCGACGTTATGGGCCCTTATCCGACTACCGAAAAGGGAAATAAATATCTCATTATTGTCACTGATTGTTTTAGTAAGTGGGTGGAGGCTCTCGCGACACCTAAAGCGGATGCTGCTAAAGCGGTCGAATTTCTAAGAGAGGAAGTGTTCATGAGATGGGGCTTTCCTCGCATTTTAATTTCGGATAACGGCGGACAATTCAAGGGAAGAATTTGGGAGCAATTCGCTAACTTTCATCACATAGAAATTAAGTACTCACCGATATACCACCAGCAAGCAAACCCTTTAGAGCGTAGGGCTCAGGAAATAAAGAAAATGCTAAGAGCTTTTATGATCAATCAACCCCAAAACAATTGGGACAAATACGTGTCAAAGGTTTTATTTGAATTATGAAGCAGAAACAATGCGGCTACTGGCATGTCGCCTAGTAACCTATTGCTAGGTTACGAGGTGCCCCGTTCCGGTGACTGGGCAATGCCTGCGCAGAGGCGCAGGCGAGCCGGTAATGCTGACAGAGTTGAACGTATTGAAACAGCTAGAGGTAACACTCGAGCATACCAACAACGAGTTTTCCCAAACCCTGACGTACAACCAGTTGTGTTTCAAGCAGACCAGTGGGTATTGCTAAGGAATCACCGAAATACTCAGGAAAACTTCGGACAGACTTGAGTAGGTCCCTGTCGAGTGGAAAGCCAGTTAGATAGCGTCACGTATACTGTAAATAAGGGTGGATTAGATATGATTGTGCATGTAAACGATATGCGGCCTGCACCTCCACCTCGTCGCGGCCAGGAACAGATCGATCCTCGAGAAGTTCCTGACAGTGAGAGCGAGGACGAACAGGATTAGGTATCGATTAGCCACGATCAGGTCATCCTACACTTATGCAGTACGAAGGGTGTTAGCTTTGAATAACTTCAAGCGGGGTGGGTAGTAAGAAAAATGTGGGGTGGGAGATAGGATTTTAAAAGTAGGATAGGTACAGCTCAAGAGGATTTGAAGCTAGTCACTGTTCCCATAAGGAAATGTTATCAAGTCTAAGCTTGACTACAGCTAGACTTAGGAGTAGGTTAGTTATGTATATAGGAGTAGGTAGGTTTTAGTTATAAGGTAGAGTTGTGTATATAGGTAGAGATTTATGTGAGCCGACCAAGGCATTCTGTTGACTAATAGGTACTTCTCTTTTAGAAAACAATAAAGGAACATCCACAAAGAAAGAAAAAAAAAATGGCCTTTTTCAAGGCAGTTTCCTCCAGTAATCAGAAGTATTGCTTCTTTAGGCAAGCGTTGTCTTTAAGCGGGGGGGTGTTATATTATTCCAACAAAATATTCCCAAAGTATTCACAGTAGGTCAAGAATTAGGTAGAAATCATAAATTTCAAAGATTAATAGATATTTAGTATCAAATTCATAGAGAAACGCGAGAAGTTAGGCGATCCGCCCTATTTGGGCCGCTCAGCCAATCGGCGTGCAGAGCGGTCGTGGGCGAGACTATTTAACAAACGGCGAGTCCAGCGCGAGCAGCACTTGCTGTCGAGAGTTCGAGCATTCAGTTTCGAGAGCATTTTAGCACTGAAGTTGGCTTTTTAGCAAGCATATATATTCCAATAGAGGTTTATACGAATAATTGAAGGAAGAATTTAGTAAAAGGAATATTAGCCCAGCAGAATTGTAGCTGATTATCCATATATCTATCTATTTAAATACAAAGGATTGTATTACTATATCGTACCACTGAATACTTTGGAAGCCAAGTTGGCATAATCAGGGGAAAATCAAGAGAGACAACTTCAGCCAGCCAAAGAATCCAATACCTGATTTTGGGGGAACCAAAATCCAGTTACATATGAATTCGTATTGAGCATAGACGATCCAGTCTGCATCCAGGACCCACGAAGATAACGCTGCTAAATAAAGAGAACCTTATCCCACTTCCTATTTCGCTACCGAGCGAGCTACCTTTCGTCGGAAGGTCGACGGCTTTCGCTTCTGGCTGCGGGCAGAACGGATTCCGAAGGCACGCCTACCACATTCCTTACGGAATAGTTCACGTGAGCTACTCCATAACACTAGGAAAGTGCGGCTAAAACGCCACCTCTGCCAACGGCCGGCAGACACGGGGTTAGGGATAAAGTCGCGGTTAGTTTCACAATAGGATAGGGATCGTAGGGACCTCCTTGAGCCCGGCATTAGCCATCGTGGTGGCCTTGGTTGAAGAATCGGTCATCTCCCGAGATATCTCCTAGATTTGTCGAATTTCCGAATATTGCTGGATAGGAATAGGTAATCTGATAGGAGACTTTCTGGCTTACCATCCGACCCTGAAATTGAATCTTTGCACGAACGAATCAATTTTCACTCCCTGAAACGCCGATAGGTCTCATTGCTTGCAAAAATGGCGTCGTCCGACGTGGAAGAAACTAAAATTTCAATTTCCAATGTACCGCGTTCGGAACACGGCCACGAAGATGAGATACATAATCCCTAATATTTTGTGCGAAGAAGGCGTCATGCTCTGGGTGTGCAACGCACCACAGAACATGCAATCTCGCCATGTATCCCCTTCTAGCGGGCTCACTACCCTTGTAGCACAGCATCAGGCGCGGGACTCTGTAGGCTCAAAATTGAAGCGAAGCGATAGCAATTCGCTTAGAATGCAACTGTATATAAACTGTCATAAAGTAAGAGAGGGTAAACAAAGTCGGTCTCTGTTGAATGTGGATGTTTATTTTTGGTATTGTTTCACAATTTTTTTATATCTCGTCAAAGCTTTATGAATACGATTGTATTTCTTGAAATTTTATACCAGCCAAGTTCCATAGGATTTAGATGGCAAAATCATTCCCATGTACGTTTGGAATAATTACAACCGAACCGACATCTGTGGGAGTAAGAAGTAAAATGGAATGAACCGTAAAATTGGTGAAAATTCACATTTCATGTCGTTTCCATATGTTACAAAAAGATAGGCACTATCATTTTTTGGAAGCATCAAAATCGATGTCGCAATCATAGAGATTCCGAAGGTACTCTCGTTACAGACGATAACTTTCGATTGTGGAGAATTAGGACATTTTAGAGATATTTGTCGCCATAAGTGGAAACAGTTGTTCACATATCCTCTCTATATATTTCAATAGATAATAGATAAAAACCGGTCACAGTCTAAGCGAATCGCTATCGCTTCGCTTTGATTTTGTGGTTACAGAGTTCCGCTCCAGGTCGTCTCTCATTTCGTTGGTCCTCTCAAAATGTTGTCCGTTGTCATTGCCTGAGATGTCACGGGACATTAAATGATCACATTATAGACATTTTTTGTGTTTATCCACCTGAGATGCGAAGAAATACTCTATTATTGCACAATGATCTCTCTGAATTTTGCTTTTTCTTAATATTGCATTACGTATGGGGGCAAATATACCAATTCGCTCTGTAAAACGATATCATGAGAATCTGAAGCAGAGGAGGAGATTGAGACCTCAGCGTTAGGGAATGTAATCCCGGGGTACGGGACTCTGGATCGCGGAATCCCGAAAAAAAAAATCTCTCTAAGAAATATTACTTCAAGAATATTAAGAGATCTAGCATTATGAAGTTCTAATAGGCAACACTGCGTTCAGCTCCGCTCACAAACTAAACTACACCAGCATCAAAAAGCAGATCATATACTATTCAGAAGATAACTATTGCCAATTCGCAAAAACTTCATAACATAAGGATTTTAATTAAATTTTTTTTTATGTTCAGATGAAACAAATTTTTCATGCAGGCCTTTAGGAGTTTTTTTAGTGAAAAATGAAACGAAAAATTTTGATCCCGAAATTCCGATTCACTGATCCCGGCCCGGGATTGAATTACTAACCTAGAGTGAACGGTAACCTGTGCCGCAACCAGGTTGAAATATAAATTCAATATTCTTTCAGGAAAATAAACCTGAATTGACATTGCGATATGAATAATATCTAACTGGGCTGAGGATTTTCTTTCTCAAACTATTTTACTATCTCAAGGAAGAATTTCATATCAGTCCGCAACTGTGTCTCATAGAGGTGTCATCTTTTCACGTTCATTTGTAAAAAGCTTGTTATAATGACTAATTTTAGGTCCTCGCAAAAGAATTCTCCAATTTATTCAGTTGGACACTTTGCGTAATAAATTGCCGTCCAATCTACAAGAATTGAAAGTTATTTTTCATGAAATAAGAATTTGGTCGACGCCTCTATTACGTTTGTCTATATAGACCACCTGACTTGTCCTGAATTATCTTTGATTGTAAAGCACCTAGAGACCTAGGCGATGAATCCGTTAAAGTAGTTATATTTGTGAGACCTTTCTGTAGACTCAAGATAATATTCACTACTATGTAAGAGATGAACTTATTGGAATGAAAACCAAAAATATTGTTTCAATGTTCTTCGATGGAATAAAAATATTCTGGAATGAATTTTTGAGCCTACGACTTCCATTAACTTATTTTTTAATTATTCAGACACCGAACATATTTTCGTTGGTTGGTATCTAAATCTCATACTCTGCTGAACAAATCGACAAATTCGACATTTTCAGCAAAACATGAATGAGCCACGACACCAAGAAAAATTTTATGTTTTTGATTTGATTCCCATCTTTCAGAATCACGTATAAATGATCAAGAAAGTATGCAATTCCAGCTATGACCTCCGTGAAAAAAAGTAAAGACGTGGACTTGGAATGAATTCGCTCGCTGTTGCCATTATGATATATCCGTAGTATTCATCCCTTCGTTATCCAACTATGCTATAACTCTATCAACATTGCCAAGAGTTTCTGAAAAACGTCACAATCTAATCTCCAGGAATCTTTACCTGTACTTAAATAAATTCAGTGCGAGCAGAAATTACTTATATTTTTCAGATCGAGCTTCAATTCCTGGTATAGTATATTGAGTATAATTTCATTTAACTGAATAATATTCACGAGTTTCAGGCAATACTTTCTAGTGACAAGATGAGATTTCATAATATATATATATATATATATATATATATATATATATATATATATATATATATATATATATATATATATATATATATATATATATATATATATATATATAGAACCAGTGGATAGTGGGGTGTTTCAGCAAGTAAAGGAGTACTGTTTTAAGTTAGTCCAAGCTTTCGAAAAATTTTATTTCCATCATCAGGGAAACTACAATAATATATAAGAAAGTTGTAAAGTAATTCTAAAATATTAATAACTAATGACTTACATCTTATTTGTTATTGTTATTTTGAGAAATGTATGAACAAAAGAACAGACATCAATTACCTTAGTGAAATATATTCTTATTTATTGACTCTAGACAAGAACCTATCCAATAGTAATATTAGTTTCAGTAATTCAATTGCATAATCAAAATTCAAGGTAACCAAAAATTTAGTAATATTTCAATTCAATTAGTTCCAAATTAGTAATTAGATATCAGTTGGTAACACGCTGACACCCCAGGCCCTCTGCCAAAACTCAATTGTCAACTTCATAATTCAAATCAATGTCATACTTCAATTAGTTAACGGACAAGCTCATGTGAGAACAACGTCCAGATTTTAACCTGGAAAATTTTAATCAAGTTTTAATATGTATCATGGTTCATCGTCAACAATGTCCCATCAAATCATCTCTAACATCAATGTAATCATCCTCAAATAAGATGTAAGTCATTAGTAATTATTATTTTAGAATTACTTCACAACTTTTTTATATATTATTGTAGTTTCTCTGATGATGGAAATAAAATTTTCCGAAAGCTTGGACTAACTTAAAAGAGTACTCCTTTACTTGCTGAAACACCCCACTATCTACTGGTTCTATTCTTAACTAGTCAGTAACGACTACCCTTCCTCTCTCTCTCTCTTTCTATATATATATATATATATATATATATATATATATATATATATATATATATATATATATATATATATATATATATATATATATATATATATGCTCTCTGGAACTTCAGGTTGAACCGCGTCTGGATTTTTTTTCTTTCGACGTTTCGACTCCCACTTTGGAGCCATTCTCAAGACTGCTTGACTTGGTGGCGAGGCCTAAGTCTCCTTAACCCCCAGCACTCATCAGCCCAGGTGAGCTCCGTACTGAATTCTCTTATCAATAGATCCATCAAACTCACAGATGGCCATAATAGACCCAGTGAGCTGAAGAAGCTCACATCTGCCCTTCTTCAAAATGATTATTCCTACCCCCAGATCCAGAGAACCATTCAACGCCAACACACCCGCTTCTCGCATCCCAAACCACCGGACGACCCGGCTGAACGACCGAAAGCTTTCCTTCCTTATATTCGGGGTGTCACTGATAAAGTGAGCCGAATTCTGACAAAAAACGACATCAAGATAGTTTCCACAGCAAACAATCAAATATCCTCTTTCCTGCGCTCACCTAAAGATACAATACCTTGTGAATCGTAGGATTCACAAGGAATATATGAAATTCCTTGCCACGACTGCCCGAGAACATATATAGGACAGACGAACCGACGAGTATCTAACAGGTCCTACGAGCACGAACTAGCAGTACGTAATTCGGACATGACCTCGACTCTCTCCAAACACCACCACGAAACCGGACACAAAATTGACTTCAACAACACGAAGACCATTGCCACAGCAAAAACACTCCACTCCAGAATCATTCGCGAAGCAATAGAAATTGAAAAACGCCCTCAATGCCTCAACAAACGAGACGACTCACAAAGACTCCCCAATTCCTGGAAACCATTATTATCCCTTCGAACAAATCCATTAATTAATCCTTCTCAAACCAGACCTGTATACAGTCCGACAGTTTCAAGAACGTCAGATTCTCATACAGCTATAAATACCATCCCTCCATCCACCAAACCACAATCTTCACTCTGTCAAGATGAGTGCTGGGGGTTGAGGAGACTTAGGCCTCGCCACCAAGTCAAGCAGTCTTGTAAATGGCACCAAAGTGGGAGTCGAAACGTCGAAAGAAGAAAAATTCCAGACGCAGTTCAATCGGAAGTTCCAGAGAGCACATATCCGACCGCGGAAGCCTATCCGAGCACATATATATATATATATATATATATATATATATATATATATATATATATATATATATATATATATATATATATATATATATATATATATATATATATATATATATATATATATATATATATATATATATGAACCGCCTTACAGAATCTTCAGCTTGAACGCACAAACATTTTTGGTTATTCAATAAACACCGAATAGTGAGCGAAACGGTGATCAGTCTATTGAATTGTATCATGAATTGAACATCAATAATATATTCAATTCTCGAGTAAGAGGAATGATTTGTCGGAAAATTATGCATCATAATCCCCGTTCTTATTTTTTGTTTCTGGTCCACTTCCTATCTGTATAGAATTGTTCATTGACATAACTCAAAGGATACTGAAATTCGTTATAATATATGGACCCCAGATGAAACCGTCACGATCACTGACTTGCTAAATTCATCCGGGACTGTTTATGAAAGTTTACGACAAAAACTGAAAGTTTTACGATAATCTCGAAAATTTATAGAAAGGTCCTTGTATCGGAAGCTTTTTTTTTCTTTACGAAGACTATATAATGGAGGGGCATATCCCACCGCTTGCTGGAAGTGAATAAACGACTTTATTATACTAATGTGAGGGGAGTAGAGAGGTTGAATATCGATTCTGACGTTTATTACCAATAACTATTGATATATCGCCCATGGCATGATTTTATTTATGTCGGGGGTATCGGAACGCGGCTAATTTGAGCTAATGACACTCTGAAGCCTTGACAAATCACATTGATGGATTTTCAATGGACTCGTTCGACGACGACTGATTCCCTTTTTATTTATTATTGGTGTTCCTTCATCTCGACCGTCGCCAGTAGGTCAAGAGTATAACAAAGAGCTTTTACATTCGAATATAAGAATGAGGGTGAGTGTTATATATACTGCGGAATGTAAACACCTACCTCATCTAGTACAAACAAATTATACTAATAGAAAAATATTTTCAGCTGAGGCTTCATGAAAGAGGTACGTAAGAAGGACTCATATATGATGAACCTTTGGTAAATGCATGTTCTAACGGAAGTAATGGGGGTTTTATGTAGGGGGTTCCGAATGAGAGATGAAAAAAAAATCGATGGAAATTGACTACTTTTGAAAAATATCTCATATCTTGTACAAAAGTGGCGAGTCAATGCCATACCAATCATTTCAACAAGATACCTGCATTCCAGAAAGAAATAGAAAATTTCTCCCGAATTGTTTTTCTTTGTTCATTTTACATTGCCGCAAAAAATAATTTAGATGTAACTCAGTTAAAAGGGTATTTATTTCATATTGAATGGTGAATTTTTTTGCAATCATATCAATACGTTTCTGAGATGATAATTTTTTATCCAAATTGGGAGAAAACTTATTGCTGTAAGAGTTGTTTTTTCCGCTTCTAATACAGAAATGAGCATGAACAAGCCTGTCTTATCACTGTTTTTGAAGGAAACGTAAAATATGTCGTTCTCTTCAGGAAGGTGGGGATCCCTACTGAAAATTTCATGGAAATTGATTAGGAGTGCGATTCATTCCAGGGTTCAGAGAAAGAAGGCGAAACTTTTCTCCTCAATGAATGTTTTTTTGACAGTTCATAGCCATTTCCGCTTCTTTTCGCAATTTAAAAAAAAAAAAACATAACTCCCCAAAGAATGGTTCTATTTTGGATTCGTTCATATACAAAATGAAAAAAACGAGCTAACTAGCGAATATTGGTGGTTTCCCACCTATAACACGACAACAAAGCGTTTTTTGAAGTAAGATGTTATATCAAATTGGGGCTTTAACAAATACCTACGGAACAAAATGAACGAATCCGAAATTGAAGCATTTTTGCGAAGTTATGATTTTTTGACAAAAGCTGGAAAGTAGCGGAGACGGCCAAAAATGCAAAAACCACTTCGAAAATATCTGCTGGTGCCCTATTATTCGTTTCTTTTACTCCTATATAATAGTGGAGCAACTGGAGCGTTCTAAACATAAAAATCTCAGGTTAAAGTTACAGTGAATGAATTTGTGTTTGTGAAGTTTTCTTCCTTGAACTATAAATTGCAATGTTTACCAAAAATTTCTTTGTACTCTCAATTTTTCCATTTCTTGAACCAATCACTATCAAAAATTAATTTCAATTTTTGTTTAACAAAAATTTTTTTGTGCTCTCAATTTTTTCATCCTTTGAATAAATTACTATACCAAAATAATTTTTCAGTGTACAATTTTGCTTTCAATATATTTATTTTAATTCATTTATGAAATTTCACCTGAATACATAAAGAGACATATTCATTTGTGATACCTTTGTGAATCAGGAGTCGTAGGAACCACTAACAGAAAATAAAACGTGTAGGGGAGAACGGAGCAAAAGCTGTATTGTACATCGGAATATTGCTGTCAGTTCAATTACACACTGTAAACATGTATACACTCTAGTATAAGCCACCCCTCTGATATCCACAAGTAGCTGTACATACCAACAGAAACTTACAAAATAACATTTCCAATGAATTAAAGATTCATAGTTATTTCAAAGTACGTTATTAAAATACTTTCAACTTCAATAATAATTCAATGTCTACATCTTTTCTTGAACACATCTGGATTCGCAGACTATAGGGCTTAATACGAAAGTGGACCTCCATCACCACTTTTGAGCATGCAAGTTTGACCTTGAATACTCTTGAGTGTTGACATGGTCTAGCTTGGACAGCATTGTCATATTGAGGGGAAATACATAGTGTGAATACTCTCTGAGAAAAATATCACAGCCCTTGAATAACCTTGTCTACTTGAAAACAATGGGGAGTTTGGATACTACATCTACGTTGAATAACTTCGAACTACAAATGACCTTGAGTGTATCCTTTGTCTAATGGATTTTTGAAATTTCATATTGAGAAGTTGTGTATCGCTTGGATATCCAACCAACAAAATTGATTAATAATTTCATGATGCTACAAACAGTTATATTTTGTTAGTAATTTATAATTACTTCAAATATGCTAATTGATTATATCAGACGTGTCGTTAACACGATACAGTTGTAGGCAATGTAAGTGTTTTATTAATTTGTCATGGTTTATAAAATGGAATGATAAATCTTTTATGAAATAGTAAAGTAAAATAAAGTAAATTATTTTGTTACAGTAATAGCACTTTTCTGTGAGGTTTTTATTATCTTCATAAATTTATTATAAGCTTATTTTCTAACTGCTTCCTGTAGCTTTTATGAAATTATTTTATTGAAATGCTTTCAGACACAATTTTGTTTTATCACCATATTGTCACTTCAATGAGAATTTCCCACTTATTTTATGGTATGGTATATTTACTACAGTTCCTAATTAATGAAATAACTGTTTGCTGTATCCGAGGCTAAAATGCAGCATTTGAGAGGAACCAGCTGACATTGATTTTTAGAGGTTATATAACAGTAGGTCAGTAAATTTTTGAAGCACGAGTAATTTCTTCAACAGTTTCATGAATACAAAAAGTAAAATTGTTAACATGGCTTCAACCTTTCTATTTGTTAGTATTTAAAGATAGTTGGTGAAGTATATCTATTATATTTTCCTCTACTATAATGAAACGGTGCCAATTTCCTAGTTTTAGCTGTTTCATCAATACATTGAAAACATTTCTGAGATTAATGTAGTTTTGTAATTTGTTTCTCCGAAACGATTCAGCAACTATAATAAAATATTAAATTGCTAGTTGGGTAATATCTAGCATAAATAACATCGCCTTTGAATAACTTTGTTTCCGAAAACAAGTTTCTTCCTGAGATATCAATGTGTAATCCTTCTGACCTACAAATAATGGACTGCGGTCTCCAATGTGTGTGCATCTGCAGAATGTTCAAACGCATACCACAATCTATCAGCATATAAGCTCAAAACATTCTATTTGCAGTCAGTTCAGATTATCCAAGCGAATATTGGTTGTGCTTTAGGATCACATCATCAAGAATCCATCCATCCAAGAAGTGAACGTCGCCGTCATAGAGGTTAATATATTTTATATTTCAAAACTATACTTTCACTATACTTTGAGAATGGATGATTTGAAATTTCACATTGGGAAGATCAATTTTGCCATAGTTCAGCAGACTGAAGTGATGGAACAGAAACCTTCAACAATCATTAGGTATCAATGAGAGTTATAAAATTGAAGGGATGTCATCACTCTTCTCACGATATTAAAGCCATCCAAGTTATACTGATAGATAAAGAAAGTGTTGATTCATTCAGTGTAAGGCTTCCAAACGTGCCACGGAACAATTCACAGGAAATATCATTCGAAATGTCAACTCATCACAAGCTAAATTCGTAATAACTCATTTGGGGCAGAGTGCTCAGGAGTATTCTGGTGCAAAAACACGCTCTTTGTTTGAATTCAATTTAATAGATTAAGATCATTCTTGTTATTTCTAATTTCTGTGTCCTTTTCCATGTACATTGTAAAAGGTACTATAGTTTGATATGAAATGTGTATCTGTTCACATATTTCGAAGACATTACGGAGTTCAAGTGAGTGATTTTCTGTTTTTGTTTTCCCAAGTTTTTTCGCTCCTTTAGCAGCCTTTGTAAACTCATGAATATTTTTTGAGAGTTCAGAATTCTCTCCAACCGACAAATATATGGATGCAATATTTGTGTAAATGATATCAAGATATCGAAAAATTTGGTTTCTGCTATAGAAAGGCTGTGAATCAGTTGATTTTAGTTGGGAAGCTAACTATTAATGAACCTCATAGCTGTCAAATTTGCTTATATTCAGATGTTCAGGATAAAATTGAAGTACTGAAATAACGAAAGAATGTTTTATTCAAAGATAAAAAAAAACAGGGGATCATGATTCATATGTCATTTTCATGATAACCTGATATGGACAGATCCATTGGGAGCACTATAACTTGGAAGGGCATCGTACAAAATTAATGCATATACTTTGAAATTCGCTGAAAACTTCAATATACGTACTTAAAACACTATTTTGATGTCGACGGTAGATGACTCCATGACTTTATCATAGTGGCTACACTGAAAATTCTCATACGCATAGTATGCAAATGAGTTCAGCTTCTGAATCTTTGAATTCCGTTGCTTATTTGATATCTCGTCGGATTGTGCGATGTGCTGGAAGCCAATTACAATAAATCGAGGTCTTCTAAACTGTTTGCTTGTTTTCACAGCCCACATTCCTGACGTCATCTCACGTAGTGCAGGTAACTCATCAAGATCCCACATACAACAAGCTACTTTCACTTTAGTACCATTGACACTCCTCTTGATCTGACTGAAATGTTTCAGTTTTCGACAGTCTTCTGGCACAACTCAATTTCCATTCCATCTTGCTGATTTGAAAATCAGCCTCAACTTTCCCCATATATGCGTTTCTGAATGTTCGTGCTATGATCAAAATAAGCTCTTGCTTACCAGTAAACCTTCATTGAAATCTACATCAAAAAACACCATATACTTCAAAGGTTATTATATATGTTGCTGGAACTTCCGGTTGAACGGCATACGGAATTTTTCTTCTTTCGACGTTTCGGCTTCTACTTTGGAGCCATTCTCAAGACTTCTTGACTTGGTGGCGAGGCCTAAGTCTCCTTAACCCCCATGAGAATCCGACGTTGTTGAAACTGTCGAACTATATACAGGTCTGGATTGAAAAGGATCAATTAATGGATTTGTTCGGAGGGATAATAATGGTTTCCAGGAATTGGGGAGCCTTTGTGAGTCGTCTCGTTTGTTGAGGCATTGAGGGCGTTTTTCAATTTCTATTGCTTCGCGAATGATTCTGAAGTGGAGTGTTTTAACTGTGGCAATGGTCTTCGTGTTGTTGAAGTCAATTTTGTGTCCGGTTTCGTGGTGGTGTTTGAAGAGAGTCGAGGTCATGTCCGAATTACGTACTGCTAGTTCATGCTCGAAGGTCCTGTTTGATACTCGTCGGTTCGTCTGTCCTATATACCTTCTTGGGCAGTCGTGGCAAGGAATTTCATATATTCCTTGTGATTCATTGGGTATTGTATCTTTAGGTGAGCACAGGAAAGAGGATATTTGATTGTTTGCTGTGAAAAGTGTCTTGATGTCGTATTTTATCAGAATTCGGTTCACTTTATCAGTGACACCCTGGATGAAAGGAAGGAAAGCTTTCGGGCGTTCAGCCGCGTCATCCGTTGGTTTTCTGGATCTGGTCATCTGTGAGTTTGATGGATCTATTGATAAGAGAATTCAGTATAGTCCGTCAGTTTCAACAACGTCAATTCTCGTCTTTATTCTCATACAGCTATAAATACCATTCCTCTATCCACCAAACCACAATCTTCACTCTGTCAAGATGAGTGCTGGAGGTTTAGGATACTTAGGCCTCGCCACCAAGTCAAGAAATCTTGGGGATGGCTCCCAAGTGGGAGCCGGAACGTCGAAAGAAGAAAAATTCTAGACGCGGTTCAACCGAAAGTTCCAGACAGTACATATCCGATCGCGGAAGCCTAGCCCAGCACATAGAACGCCTTTGCGGTAAGGAAACTCTCAATATCACTAAAACCTTCCTCAATCACCTCAACAATATTCACCCCGATATAAAGTTCACCATAATAATGATTTCACTCATACTGTCTACCGAAAACCCACGCACACCAATAGATATCTTAATGCCAACTCCCACCATCATCCAGCCCAGGTGCGCTCCGTACTGAATTCTCTTATCAATAGATCATTCAAACTCACAGATGACCATAACAGACCTAGTGAGCTGAAAAAGCTCACATCTGCCTTTCTTCAAAATGATTATTCCTACCCCCAGATTCAGAGAACCATTCAACGCCAACACATCCGCTTTTCGAATCCCAAACCACCATCCTTTTCAAACCAGACCTTATTCCTCGCCACCAAGGCAAGAAGTCTTGAAAATGGCTCCAAAGTGGGAGCCGAAACGTCAAAAGAAGAACAATTCCAGACGCGGTTCAACCGGAAGTTCCAGACAGCCAATCCGAGCACATATATATATATATATATATATATATAAATATATATATATATATATATATATATATATATATATATATATATATATATGTATATATATATATATATATATATATATATATAGAGAGAGAGAGAGAGAGAGAGAGAGAGAGAGAAAGAGAGAGAGAGAGAGAGAGAGAGAGAGAGAGAGAAGATGGCAAATGAGACTCTGCCGAAACGTCATGATAATAATCCTTCAGAGGATCAAAACAACAGAACACGGAATGAAACCCAGGAAAACAGCTGAGATAGTATGCCCCGGGGTGTTGTTTGTTTTTTATAAATTCGAGGATTCGACCTGAATAAGACGGTCAATAGGTAAGTTAATAGGTAAGTATACAAGGCTCTACAATAAGCATACCTGAACATGCATAGGAGAAGCTGTGAATTTCCTATCCTATCAACAAAAGAATAGAATTCAGATAGATGGAACAACCAGAGGACAGAATATACATCCCTTATATTCAAGAACACTCTCTTGGTAGAAAAATAAGTGAAGTTTCCGGACAATGAGCAAGTTTTGGCTATTCTGAGTGCTGTTGGTACAGCACCTCAACTTCGTAGGGATATTGGGGATTTGTGATCAGCTGGACATACAAATTTCTCTGTGGGAGTTGTAGTAGATTCTTTTCTCACAAAACTGACACCATAGTCAGCCACTCTCCGATGCCCAGAAGAACACCCAGGGGCTTTTTCCGAACACATGTCCTGTAGCGTCAGCTGTCAACAACCCAAACAATTTTAACTTTCGGGATGTTTTGTGAGATAATGAAGCATCACTCGTTTTTTCGGGCTGAAAGACAAGTAACCTCAGAACATATTGCATGAGTTTCAGATCCTTGGTTCGCGTGAGTTAGAAGCTAGATTGGATTTTTTGGGAAAAGACATCGAATTCTATGGGAAAAGACGGTATCTATGGAAACAACATTTTTCCTATAAATACCAGACCGATTTCCAGAGAAAGGCAGTTCGTCTTGGACCTTCAACCAGACAACAACTCTCCCATTGGACCTGAACACGGAACTTGACTAGCACGGAATAGTAAAGTTACGACAGTGTTTTTTTTACGATGCCTACCGTCTATGACGACAAACCCGGTCTAGTACGAGATTCCTTGATTTCTATCAGTTATTTAATATCAAATCAGTTTCTTTCAGGTGAATTTCGTATATGTTTGATTTCTCATGTACTAATCATTGATTCTTTACAGCTTACACACTCTATTAATATGATCTCCGGAACTACGTCGTTGAGACAGTATTGATGGAACTCACACAATCTATTGATATGATCTCTGGAACTACGCAGTTGAGACAGTATTGATGGAATTCACATGCTCTGTTAATATGATCTCCGGAACTCCGCCATTGAGACAATATTGATGGAACTCACACAATCTATTAATATGATCTCCAAATCTACGCCGTTGAGACAGTATTGATGGAACATACACACTCTATTAATATGATCTCTGGAACTATGCCGTTGGGACAGTATTGATGGAACTCACACAATCTACTAATATGATCTCCGGAACTATGCCGTTGAGACAGTATTGATGGAACTCACACACTTTGTTAATATGATCTCCGGAACTTTGCCGTTGAGACAGTATTGATGGAACATATACACTATATTAATATGATCTCCGGAACTACGCCGTTGATACAGTATTGATGGAACTCACACAATCTACTAATATGATCTCTGGAACTATGCCGTTGAGACAGTATTGATGGAACTCACACAATCTACTAATATGATCTCCGGAACTATGCCGTTGAGACAGTATTGATGGAACTCACACACTTTGTTAATATGATCTCCGGAACTCCGCCGTTGAGACAATATTGATGGAACATACACACTTTATTGATATGATCTCCGGAACTACGCCGTTGAGACCGTATTGATGGAACTCACACACTCTATTAATATGATCTCCGGAACTACGCCGTTGAGACATTATTGATGGAACTCACACACTGTTAATATGATCTCCGGAACTCCGCCGTTGAGACATTATTGATGGAACTCACACACTCTATTAATATGATCTCCGGAACTACGCCGTTGAGGCAATATTGATGGAACATACACACTTTATTAATATGATCTCCGGAACTACGCCGTCGAGACAGTATCAGTAAAACACTTTCTCACTCTGGATTATAAGATCTCCGATACGTTGTCGTTGCGACACTTGTATGAATGAAACACATCCACTCATACACTCTGTTGAATAGCTCTTGTATTGTATTGTAAAAAAGTCAACAATAAATAATGGAATTGTGTCATTTCTGTACATTTGTCACCTTAGGATTAGTCACTAAAGTTAGTGACTACACAAGATGAATTGAGTGAAATATGTATTAATATAGTTCTCTTCCCTAGGTACCAGGCTCTGTGAGGATGGAGTCCCCGACAAGATCGGATGAAACACCATTAAAATTGGAACAGGAAAGCACAGGTCCGTAAAAAATGGGAACCAAGTATCCAGAAGTCTCACACTTTAATTTCTTTCAGAATTTCAAAACTAGTCTTTCAAACTTAGAGATTGTCAATGGAAAAATATCCAATTGCTAAGTAATAGAGAACTATGTAACAGTAACGTCTCCAGTGTGGAAGATTTGAAAATGATTTCACAAATTAGTACGCGGGTTATGGTAATGAACTGCCACTAAATGGTGAAATGGTTGAACTGAGTACGCTTGTATTCACTGCAATGTTACTCATACACTAGATATGGTATCTCCCTCACTATAGGAAATCAAAAAGAGTATGAAATGAACTACCAACATTTTGCTGTGCACGAATAAGTCAAAAAGATGGGGGGACGGTATCGGGTTGATTACCAGATGATGTGCACCCAAAAAGATGAATCTCACTGAGACAAAACCTGGCCAACTCCATGGTTGTGGGGATAAAGGTGTACTAGATGCCCATTTACACAATTGGCGACAAAACATCTTTTACCGAACTGTGATAATTACTCAAACTTTTACATTTTGGAGATCTTCATCATCAATTATTTCTAATATGGATATTTTTCTAAGATAGGTATTTGCTCTTCCAAATCAGACGGACTTTCTTAGTTGAAAATGAAATTACAGTAAATGTAATATCAGAAGTTTCTAGCTCACATGCATTGTTTACCTAGTTGTTTCATGGAAGTCTATTAATCTGTTGATTGATTTTTTGCATTTCATTTCTTTACAGCTCACAGGACTTTGTATCCTGAAACGAACTCATAAAAAAAACACAACGTGGGACAACTAGGTCATGAATTGATAGAAATAAAACTCTTAGCTTCTTAAGGTGGTATGATGGGGTTTGTTTCTGATAACAGGCTGGGTGCCGGTTTCCTGCGGGAAGCCGACATCGTGATCAAGAGAAGCAGATAAACATGACGATTCAAAGTGGCAGTATTTTAATCGTACATATAAGACAGGGGTACGTTCGGTTACACAGCTTATCAGTAGGAGCAGTAACATTCTTGAAAATGCCAACTAAGATGTTGGCGAAACGTCGGAAGTCAATACCGACAAATCAACGGATAAACTCTCAGAATACCAATTTCGCATACTCAAGTATCCGTGAAAACCTTCACTGTAACATATATATATATATATATATATGAGTTTTGAAAGTAATTCTACGTAGCACAACTTGATGGTGAATATTATTATTATTACTAAAAAAAGATAAATACTTCACCTACTCTGAAGTATTCAAGCATACATCCATAGAAACCAAGAAGCTCCTTCCTGATAGACAAAATCACAGTTTCTGAAGCAACTTAGGTTTGTCCCGAAACATTCTTCGCTTCATATCAAACTAACAGCCAACAGCCAAATTTCTCTGAAAAAATAATAAAATTGCTGGTCAAAATGCAAAACTCAAGCATACTGAACAGTCAGGAACAATAATTTGGCAAAAATGAACCATACTAAGAGAATATAAAATGAACTTAGGTATCCTAAGATCCAATCACATAATACATTCATAAATTCAGGAACTTTCATTGCAATCATTATTAGGAAACATCGAATTTTGACAGAACTGAAAAGTGAGTATGAGTTTCGAGAGATCGTTGTAAATATTAATTAAGAATAAGGTTAAGAGCTGAAGAAACTGCGTGGAAAAACTTTTCACGAAAAATCGCGAGTATCAAGCAATAATGAACTGTTTTATTTGATATGCAAATTCACACGAAAGGGAAGCCCTTTGATTTTCAAAGAACACCGCGTGAATCAAGGGACAGGAGATACGAATTAACATTTACTTTGAATTTCTGAAGGAGTTCCAAACCTTAGCTGTTCTATTGAAAAGAGATCCCTGAGCAAGAAAGGTTCGACAGGTTTTCAAATTCACAACAAAGGGGTGTGAATTCTGTACTCGTCGAGTCATCCGTGTAGATATTGCCAAGCGGGGAACGATTGATAACAATTCGGAAGAGCATCGACCGTGAAAATATCTATAGAAGAGGGACAAGTCTCCGACCCTTCTACGATGTTCCAATGAAGTGAGCGAGTCTGTGAGCGAAGAATCACCAACAAGACGGATGCCTTTCTCTGAATGGAATCGAGAAGCCTCAATGAATGTTTTGGTGCCGAACTCCACACATGAGAACTGTTTTCCATGACAACTCGTATCTGAGCCTTGTAGATCAGTAGAAGCTGACGAGAAGTGAAGTATTTCTTCGCACGAAATAGAAATCCAAGTTTCTGTGAAGCACTTTTAGCGATCGATCTCACATGGTTTTCCCATGAGAGATTATCACTGATTGTAATTCCTAACATCGAGATATTTGATTTCGTAGGAATAGTTACTCCTGACATCTGGATATTTGATGATGATAGATCAGCTTTTCTTGAGAAGAGACATGCCTTGGTTTTCGTGGCATTAAATTCCACCAAGTTCATCTCACCCCATTCTATTATTTTGTCGTCGTTAATTTTATTGACGTGAATGTTTCTTTGAATTTTCCTTTCTCGAGTTGGTATGGGGGCTCTGGAAGAGTACTGTCGTCCGCAAAACTATGTATTGAACAAGATGTGACGACACCTAGCAATCAGGAGTTATTGATAGGAAATTGTTTTTGGTAGCTAATGGTGGAAAAGTAACATTGGATACCGGCGTTTGAAAATTGAAAAATTGTAGAAAATATTCAATATAATAAAGTGCATTCTGATCAGTTTATTTCACGCGATGGAATCGACGAAGGCGCCTAACGCTGGGTAGCTCTCTCTGGCTTTCCCCTCCACACGGCACGTCGAACGGTCCCAGACGAACCTCCACTGCTCCCATCAATAAATATGATAAATAATTGTGGAAAACAAATTCCGCTGGTTTCTTTGGATAATATGACTCTTGCTCTGTGCAATCGTCAAGGTCTCGTTGCTTCATATAAATAAACAAAGAGGGGGGGGGGGAAATAAAAAAACTGTTATCTAGGCTCCTAATTATCGTGAAACGACAGTCAGGTTGGCAAAATTCGTAGAAAACGCAGTTTTCCAAGGCATTTCGTCGCATTTTGATACGACCATTTTTTCCTCATTGTTTTTTAGTTTGAATAACGTTGTTTCTTTGACGCCACGTTTGAAGGTATCACATTGCAAAAATCGATTTTCCAAAAATAATAGCTTGTAGTTCAACACTTTGACTATCCAAAACCGTTTCATTTCTTGCTCTACGATTATCCATAGGGCAAGAAATAACAATCTAGTGGCACACTTTTTTTAGTAACAAATTAGATTGTTGCTAACCTATCAACTATTTTTCATCCAAATTGAAACTGTAGTTTCTACAAGTTGAGAGCTTTCCAAATCGACATATTGCAACACCCAAATGCATTTTAACATTTTATAATAAAATAATGGAAAAACGCCTTTTTTTTATTCCGAGAGCAATAGTTTAGCAACAAATTGGAATATCGACATCAGGTCAACACTAATCGATAGATTCTTCAATTATCTACAACTTTCAATTCAACTTTTTTTCGATCCGACCAACAGTTTTCATCATAGAAGCAAAAAACAAAAAAAAAGAGTTTCGGCATTCAACCGCCAATTGTTGCTAAACGCACGGACAGAATCTGGCGCAAACTTTAGGGAATAATAGGGACACCTGTGTCTGCCGGAATCCACAGCTACTTTTCGGGTAGGCAAAAATTGTTATTTTGAGCTCTTGAACAGTTTATTTGATTGGATTATGAAGGAATATTCAGGTTTGAAAATTTTGGAGAATCCAGACCCTGGAGCTACTGATATTTTCACAGAGTATTTGTCCGATAAAACCATCTGAGGAGAAGTTCCTAGTATTTCACTGTATATATTTCATATCCTGATCGACGACAACGTTTTCCATGAACAGTAAAGTTCAACTTATTGTTCTGAAAAATTGTTCTAAAATTGTTCGTTTCCGTTAACCAGCTGACGAACGTCAACCCTCAGAAGTCAAAACTTGTGCGAGCAATGGATCAACGAGGCCTCACCTTTCAACGTGCGATTACCCAGCACGGTGGTCCGTCGGAGATTCGAACCCCGGTCTTTCGCTTGAAAGGCGAATATGCTAACCTCTACACTACCGAGAACCAGATGAACTTTCGTTACCTCGTATTAAACACCAAGTAATTTTTCAAAACACCCTCCCAGAACTTTTATTTCTTTTTTATTCATTATTAATTGCTATAACTATTCTAAATTTAAAAATATTTCCTTATTCCATTGTAAATTTCAAACTTAAAAATTGTATTCCAAAGTATCCATTTGGGCCTAGCCTTGTCTATCAGCTGTAGTTTCGTTATTGTAGCTCAACGTGGAATATACGAATTCGTTTGTTATCTAGCATAGAATAGGCAGATATAAGAGTACTAATACCAATGCTAATACCCAGTGATACCATTTGGTATCAGTTCATTCTGAGTTTCATAAAATAATGATTATCCAAAAGTGATCTGTTTAATTTTTGTTATACACATACTTTTTAGAATACACGAAAATAAAACTAAATTTCACAAAAAATAGTTCTGGACAATAATGGGTTGAGAGTTCTGGGTACAGTTTTGTATCAAACTTACCCTCTAGCTGCGATTTCACAACAAAGCAAGCAACCTTTTTCGTGAAGGTCGTGACAAGAAATAAAAAACGATTCAGTTGGAAAATGGATGCAGTTGAGTTTGTTTTTTTTTTTTCAGACTGTAAACTCGTTTGTTGCTTACGTAGTGGAATAAACCATTAGAGCGGATAAAACTTTCGATCATCCATTGATGTGTTTGTTAATAGAAAAGTCGCAAAACCATTGGCAGCTCATAGACAACGTGCAAAAGATATATGACATTTGCTCAAATGTCGGTTTTAGTTTAGGTGTGATCCATGTCATATTTTCTTCTGGTGACAAGTGTTCATCTTGCGATTTACTGTTTGATGGAAAAGAGAATTTTCAGAAACAATCATTTATCATATGTACCCCCGTAAAACTGTTCATCTAGCGGAGTGATCATTCTTACCAACACAACACTAACACAATACGAATGAAGTGATCAGATGATTTTTGTTTCTTGTTGGTTATGAAAAAAAGGTTGAAATTGTTTGTTGAAAAAAGTAAGGGAAGTGAAAAAAACGTGGGTTGTTTTTACAACAATACAATAGATTTGTTTTTTTCCACTCGCCCTCCACCCATGCCGGATCTCCACGCTGGGGTGACTGAATGCGTCGTTGTTGAGAATGTAGGCGGCTTCCTTGAATTTCCTCTTGAACCAGTGATCCTCCTTGTTTATGACCTCGGCTTCAGGACAATTTATGTTGTGATGGTTTGTCCAAACACGCTCCGCTATTCCTTACTTCGGCTTGATGAAAGAGAATCTCACGCCAATACAGCAAGCGCACTACTAATAGCACCCGTACGCCTCATTGTTAGTACCGCCCCTCCCCCCCACCATAGGGAAATCGGTTTTTTATAATCGAACTTACCTCGATATATTGTCAGTTATCTTCCGAAGATGATTACGGATACCAGCAACCTAAACATCGTGAGTACACTCAACTTCAAACTTGGTTTCAACCTTTATTCATACTTTTTCATTTAATTCTTCATTTGAATTTTTTGACTGATATTTCAAATTCAATTCCTGAATTTAAAACACATTTTCATTGTAGAAAATTAACATTGAGAACAAACAACAACTGAAACATTAAATATTTATATACGAAGAGCATATTCTACATATATACAGTCTTATGGCACATTTTTTTCGCTCTCATCTTCACAGCATGGTGGTAACAACTGGTAGTCAACCAGTCAACGCGAGATAGCCAAATGTATCGTTGCAGATAAGTGTTGCCATATGCACCACTATGTTGGCATATTTCTGAATAATATACCGTTTGACAGCTGGTTAACGGAAGAACAATTTCAGAACAACAATTTTAAAATTATTGGATATGGCCCCCTTTGATCGCACAAAGATATATCCAGTTCCAAGAAAGGAAAGGAAATAAATTTCATTGAATTCACTATTAATAATATAATGTTTATGTGTATATAGAAGGTAACGTCGTACAAAGAAAAGATATATAAAATGACTCACCACAAAAAAACATAGAAGAACCCACTAAAACATAAGTTGTGCGTGGGTATCCTATTATGCTATAGAATGAAGTGAAGTGATGTATATTTTAATGCAGAAGACCAACTTTATATGCGATTTTGAAATACAAATTGACCGTTTTGAACGTCTTAATCGTGCCGAACGCAAGCTCCTCATTTGTTCAAGTTTCATTTCGGCAATGAAATACTGTATCATCCACTAAAAATGTTTGTCGAAACTAATATCAAGGTTTATAGTCAAGGCGACATTTTCTGTGAATTGTAATGAGTGATAGCGATACACAACTCACCAACAACCTCAAACAGTTTTCGAAATTCCGGCAATGTTTCCGTGTTAATGCTGTTAGGTAACGTGATTCTTGTTTCAAAATCGATTTATTTCGTAATCTTTCGTATAATTGATAATTTGACCGGATATTCAGGATCAAAACAGACTGAAATTACGAATGCCACTACAATGGAAATGAAAATCCCAAAAGAAGCCCATTGGTTGGTTGGTATGCTTTCGGCTCTTTCTAGCCCAATGTGTCTGGTTTAGGTGGCATTAATAATAATGATAATATTGATATATCATATTTTCAAAGAACAATACAATCATTGAAAATGGTTTGAATGTGTTTTGAAGAGGTAGAAAAGTTCTGAAACCCATTTAATGGAGTTTCTACCTCCTGGAAACGAAAAGAAAAACGCTTCACTATGTTGTGTTACCTGATTCAAGGGCAAATTGATATATTGGCCCCGTTACCTGATTACAAAATCATGGAGATGCAAAATTGAGTACTATGTTATCAGTTACGTATCATCGTTTTCTTAGTAATTGGGAGATTCAAAGAACGACTTTTTAAAACCAGTCTGCATTTCGTTCCAAGTCTGTTTCAATAATTTTCAATGAATTTGCAATTTTCGGCACGTAGTATCAAAATGTGACACTGGCATGACTCAGTTGATTTTGACACAACCTACTTCGAATTAAATCTGATCATTTCACTTTTCCTTCTCAGTAATGTTAGCTAACATTGGTCCATAGTAAATGAACAAGTAGCAGTCTCTTCATTTTCGAAGCAAACAGCCTCTTTGATTTTCGTTTCTTTTTTTCATTCTGTTCTGTCATAAAAGAACCTATAATATTCCACTCTGGATGTTTCACCAGAATAAACCCTACCACATACACATAGGATACTATAAACCCCATTTTTCAAATTTGTTCCGTATTTGAAGGTTTGTTTCTATGTTATCCAATCGTGTTCTCTGAGACGAATATTTCAATAACATTGAATCAATCACCTGAACGTTTGATTTCTTCCGATAAATCTTGGATATGAGAAATAATCATTTTCATTTAGGAAATTTGTTCAATAATATTGGTGAAAATTGATTTTTTTTCTTTTTCCATTGTGAACTCTACTGTGGATTGTTTTTGATTATCATGTTTTCGAAAATCATATGAGTCAATTCGTATTCGCAATGATTACAAATGAATCATCAACGTATCTCTACCATGTTTTCGCGAGTATATGTTGATCAACAATACAATCCTCTTTAGAATTTTCCATAGAAATATTACTGAGAGTGGAGACCACATTGCCATTCCAAATGAATGAACATCATCCCCTATTTGAAAAACAGTCGTTTTTGAACAACCTTCTAACATTTATTTGTTGAAATATTCGTTACCCAAAGTTCTCAATTTCCGTTTTAATGACCACTCCCAACAAACTGAAATCCAACATTTCTATAATTTCATTCACGTTGAACTGAGTTTCATTGATGAGATAAACATTCATCAACCTTTGTTTCACAATGTCTAATGTTTTGTATATGGGCACATTCGGAAATAAATTCACTAGATCAAAAGTAACTAGAATATAATTTGTGTTAAATTATTTCATTTTTTCAGAAAGTGAGTTGTTTTTTATATAACTTTATGGCCAACAAATTGGTTAACAATCCATCAAATCAGTGTGGAAAAAGGTGTGTCTCATCAAAAGTCCCTATGATTATCACGAATTGTATCATCAAGCCCAGATATTCGAGAAAGAGAAATAGGAAATGTACTAGGAGAGAATGCTTATCCTAATGAATTTATTAATGAAACCACAAAAAGTTCTAAAGAGCAAACACCAATATTCAACAAAATCCTCAGATGAAAATTATCATTCGCATACGCATTAAGAACAACATTTAGTAAATCTTCAATTTCATGAAAAACAACACTTAACTGACAGAATACTCACTGAACTTTGAATCTTGATATTGTAGTTACATATCGGAGCAAATATACAATTTCGCGCTAAAGCAGATATTATAAAAACTAAAAGCTTTTCTCTTCTCATTTCCAGGGAAGAGAAAACCCAGTTAAGATAAGAATCGTTAATCGGTACAGTTGTGAAGTGCTCCTTTATAAACCCGATGAACCTATAATACATTTATATTTTTCACGAAAAGCTACATGAATCGGTGCAGAATTTCAAGGTGATCTCACTAGCTGACAATAATCTGAATTGCATAAGCATCAAGTGAGAATTTTGCAAATTAGTGAAACATTTCCAACTTTCAATTTTAATACCAGAGTACGAGTACTGAGGTACACTCCACTCACAAAGTTATGCCAGCCCCTTCCTTAGATGACCTGCTCCGGGAAATAAAGAAAATTAGACAGCAAAATGATGAGATAAAACAACAGAACCTGGAAATCAAGAAAGAAATTGCAGACGTAAGGAGAGATTTGGAGAGGGAATTGAGTCTTGTTAAAGATAAAGTAATTGTCCTAGAAGAAGAAAATGTTCATCTGAGATCAGAATTATTGAGAGTAGAGAGGCGCCTGAAGAAATTCAATATCGTTGTCCACGGGTTGAAGGAAGATCAAGCTGAAGAATTAGAGAACGTTTTCGCCAATCTTGTTAAAGACAAACTTCTGCTCAAGGTACCAGACTATTGTGTGAGAGATATCTTTAGAATCGGAAGAGTCTCTGATGGAAGGAAATCAAGGCCAGTAATAGTAGAGCTTTTGAATCAGGAATTCAAGAACAAGATATTTGGAAAGGTTCATCTTCTGAAAGGCAGCGGCGTCTATATTACTCACGATTCAACCCCCGTTGATCTAGAGAGGAACAGAAAGTTAGTCAAATACCAAAAAGCTGCTCGAGCTCATAATTTAACAACCAATATACGAAAAGGCAAGCTAATTCACGAGGGCAGAGAATACTCTGTGGATGAGGTGGAATCTGATCCCCTTGATGTACTTTCAAGATTAACCGAGGAAAGAGAGAAGAAAAAAATTATCACCCGCTCCAACTCCAAAACGGGACGTTAAAAAAAAACTTTATTCTTCCGAGATCAACTACATTCATTTTCAATTTTGAGGTCAGTTAATTATGTTTCCTTAATTCTAACTTGTCATAGAGAACTAGGTCAGCCAGTGTATCTCTCACCTTTAGTGCTGATAACTGTTTTTTTACTTTTTTGCGTATACCCTTTTTTGTGTTTTTTTTTTTGAAATCTAGAAGTGAATGCTAACTATTACTGAATATGTGGTTTTCCATTTGATATATTGTCCATTATTTTTGTAATTTCAACAATATATGTTAGGAAATGAACCATCGAAAGAAGCTTTCTATTGCTCACTTAAATGTTCGGTCACTTCTGCCTAGTATAACCGACTTGAGAAATCATATTCTTCTTAACCAGTATGAAATTGTAGCGTTGACTGAGACATGGTTGAAACCAGAGGTTCCTAACTCCGCTATAGAAATCAAGGGTTATAATCTGATAAGAGTTGATCGCGATGTGCATAGGGGAGGAGGAGTGGCATTTTACTTGAAAAATTGTTTAACGTTCACTAGCCGATCAATTGAACAATTATGGGTGAGTGTAACAGTCAAAAAACTAAAATTTGCTTTTGGAGTGCTGTATAGACCGCCTTCACTGAATGCTAATGAATTCTTAAATAACTTTGAAACTACATTTGTTGATATCCTCTCGTGTCATGATAATATAATCTGCACTGGTGACTTTAATATTGATCTCCTGGAACAACTCTCACGAAATTCAATAAAACTCAACCACTTTATGGAAACATATGATCTTAAGCAAATCATCAATGCTCCCACTCGTAATATGCCACGGTCCTCATCACTTCTTGACGTCATTATTGTCTCCAATGAAGAACTCGTACATAGTCAAAGTGTGCAACCAGTAGGCAATATATCTGATCACGATCTAATTACTGCTGAGTTTTATATTGGAGTCACAATCAAATCACCTCTGTTCAAGAAAATTCGCGATTTCAGAAAATTTGATAATGACATGTTTACTTATGATTTAGAGAATCTACCGCTGCAAAGAATTTATGAAATTGATAATGTTGACGAGAAAGTACAATTCTTAAATGAATCTATTTCTCTTCTTTTTAACAAACACGCTCCTCTCAGAGAAGTCAGGATAACAAAAAAATATGCACCCTGGCTTACCGATAATTTGAAATTGCTACAATCTATCAAGTCGAAAGCATATAAGCGTTGGAAAAGAACCCAAATGGCTCCTCACTTCGAATATTACAAAACTGTACGGAATTTTTTAACTCTAGCTGTGAAACAGGAGAAAAAAGCATACTTTGAACACAAGTTGAGAGTCACGGGGACAAAAAATATGTGGGCTGAATTGAAAAAAAATGACATTCTGACTAGGAATGATAAGACCATTCCACCTGATTTAATGAATGCTGATAACCTGAATTCATACTACTTACAGTCGTTGCCAAACATAATCCCCAATGCACAAAAAATTAACTTTTATAAAAATAATAGGAAATCGGATAATAACTTTGAATTTGAATTGATCTCTGAACTAGATATATTGAGGGAAATAAGTAACATCAAATCAACTGCAGTAGGAAGTGATGGTTTGGGTTTGAATTTAATCAGATACTGCTGTCCACAAATAACACCGTAACAAAAATATATTACAGTTTCCTGTATGATTTTCACTCACAATGGGTTTACAAAACCGCGACACGTGTTTCGCTATTACAATAGCTTCTTCAAGCAAGATAAAATGCTTTTATCTTGCTTGAAGAAGCTATTGTAATAGCGAAACACGTGTCGCGGTTTTGTAAACCCATTGTGAGTGAAAATCATACAGGAAACTGTAATATATTTTTGTTAATATGGATTTTCATCAAGTATCGGCCAGTTCAATTCAATAACACCGTATATAACAGATATTGTTAATACTTGCTTCAATACGCATACTTTTCCCGATGCCTGGAAGCAGACTATAGTCAAACCGATTCCAAAAAAGGCAAATCCATCAGCCATGAAAGACCTTCGACCGGTGAGTATCCTACCGATGCTCTCTAAAATACTCGAAAGAGTTGTCGAAAGACAGCTTAGAGATTATCTCACCAGAAATATGTTACTACCGCAAAAGCAGTCTGGCTTCAGGCCAATGCATAGTTGTGAAACGGCGCTAGCAGATGTAACGGATGATATATTGAGGGCTCATGATGCTAACAAAATCACAGTTCTAGTACTTTTGGACTACTCCAAAGCCTTCGATACTCTCAACCACGACCTGCTTTTATCTGTCTTACACTTTCTTGGTTTAACTGAGAGCACTATAATGTTTTTCGACAGCTACTTATCCGGAAGATCACAAAAGGTTGAAATTGGTGGTTCCCTCTCGGGATCCCTTGCACTCTCATCGGGAATAGCACAAGGTTCCATACTTGGGCCACTGCTATTCACTATTTATACCTCGAACTTCTCTGATTGGGTTCGTCATTCCTCAGTCCACTTTTACGCTGATGATACGCAGCTATATCATTCCTTTCACGTGAATGATATGGCATCAGCACTCAACAAAATCAACGAAGATCTCAGACAATTAATCACTACATCTAAAGACCATTCACTCAAAATAAATGCTGATAAGACAAATTTACTTATTTTTGGTCCAAAAAGGCTGAGATCAGTTGCTTCACCCAACATTTCAGTTCTAGTTGACGGCCACAACATTAGACCTACGGAGTATGCTAGGAACCTCGGATTAATTATGGATAGCGACCTCAGATTCAAACGACATGTGTCCAACTGTATCAAAACTGGATACATGAATCTTAAGCTATTGTATGGTAACAGGCACATGCTCAACCAGAAGATAAAAACAATTCTTTGTGACTCTCTGGTCCTCTCTAAGTGCAATTACTGCGATACCATATACGGACCTTGCCTTGATTCAAATGACAAACATCGCATACAAATTCTGCAAAATTCATGTCTTAGATTGATTTTTGGTATACGTAGACGTCATAGAATCACATACAAGTTGAGAGATGCCGAATGGCTGAACATGCCCAATCGTCGGAAACTCCATAGTCTGTGCTTGTACCATAAAATAATAAAATATGGAACACCTGGATACCTACATAGAAAAATTTCATTCAGAACAGATGTACACCATATCAACATACGTCGTAAGTTCGCCCTGACTCCCCCTATTCACAAAACAGAAATGTTCAAGCGATCATTTTCTTATCAGATTGTCAACAGTTATAATAACCTGCCAGATGATTTAAAACATCTCTCTCCTACCTCTTTTAAATTGAAAGTTAAAAGTCATTTAATGAATGAATAAAACAGGGAGTGAGCCACCTATACGTTGAAGGGAATCTTTTGTTAATAATCAACTATACACATCTTTTTTGTTTTTCTCATTTTTTGTTAATAATTCTTACCATGAGCAGCTTCTCTGACGGCTTGAAGTAAAATTCAAGCCGTTTTAAGGTTAGGTTGAAAAACAGAGGATACGTTTCTTACATATCCACCTGACACCTCGCCTTTTTTCCACATTTCATCATTTTTGTTATAATTATATGAACTTCTGTTTTCTTTTTTGTAATGTGGAAAATAAAGACCTTTATTATTATTATTATTAAAAATGGTTTCCTGAACAAGACAAACATTGGACAATTGTCATCCGTAAGTTATAGCGAAGAGGGCTCCAATTGGTATTTATCGTACAATCGGTGGTCGGACGGATTATGGTTTTCGGTCCTATGGCTAATGGCTGTTCAGACAATTTGGTTTCTTACGTCCTGCATCCATCGAAGAACCACGTTCTGAACTGTTTTGTTTTTTTGATAAGGGCTTCTCAGACCCTTGCTATGTTTTAGGAATCATTTATTTTATTGCTCTCTTCATACTTTTATAGAACCGCCTACTTGTGTACGATTCCAGATCATTGTGGTTTTTAGGTATCTCAGCCTTTATCTCATGCACAGCGCCTTCTAGCTGAAGATGAAATACTTTGTTCTCAGTTTTCTTGCATTCCTGGAAGACATCGAATCTTATAAATGCCAACAACCCTTATTCTCTTTTGAATGACATCTAATGGTGGTTCTACCTTGTAATTTTGTCAGATAAGTCACAGTCAACGATTGAGTTTGACAAGTTACTTAGTACCTAATCCTATCTAGACTAATGTTTGGCTGCGGAAATTTTTGGGGGTTGCTGAATTTATTCGGTATATATTACTATTCCCAATGAAATAGCTCTAGAAAGACTCACCACTCATGTTTGCATCCTCATTTCCCCACTCGAAGTGTTGTGAGTTGGAGTCACAGCAGACGACCAGCTTCTGTTTCTGGTTACGGCAGATGATCCTTTTTTCCTAGATGGCTGGTGTTTGCTGGCAACGGAAGATACAGCTGTGACAGAATCACGCTTCTCAAACAACTACTCCTTGCAAACTCCATTCTCATACAGTGAGAAATAGGGTGGAGAAGGATGGATGGATAGGCTTTCAATTTCCTAGGTGAGCAGGCTGTAGCTGCCCTGCTATGCTGCTATTTTGGAGGTTCACTTCTCTAGCTGATATCCTCTTGTAGTTGAATGATATGCAGCTCATTGGATGATTTTCGTTGTTTTTGCCCTTCCTCCTGAAGAAGGCGGACTCAGTCCTACTTGAGTAGCCGAAAGCTACATTGAAAGCTTTGTCTTGTGTCATCTATTCAAATCGCAACACATCTATCAGACTGCCCTAACAGGAGGTTGGACGATGCTTTCATCAACTCTAGTCCCAAATTCGAGGTCATCACTTGGCTTTCTTCTCAACAATATTGAGGAGAACATATAGTTCCCCCCTCCTTGATATATTTTTCAGAGCCACCATATATAGATTCTGTACTTGTTCTGACTGCCTCTTACAAGACCAAATGCTGAATCCAAACACAAGTGGTGTTATCCGTAAAGGTAGAACGTCATCCGTTAGATTTGGCTAAAATTCCACACTCCGTATACTGAATATGTGAAGATCTTTTCTTACTGGCCTATCGCACAGCCATGCTATTATAGCCATCGATAATCCACCCATTTGTACTAATTCCATTAATTTATATTGTAAGAGGTGACAGTTCAAAAAGCATTGTATTCGTAAGTCGAGCTGGTTGCCATTGAAGAGGCCTATTATGGATCGAAACAGATATCTTAGATTTGTGAATGCATTTTGGGGTTGCAGCCATGTCATCTCTGTAAGAGATTGAGAACTGATTTCAATGGCAATGGATCCAACTGTTACAGCATAGCTTTCCGAAGGCCCCGTAGGTAGAAATCTTTGCATAATCAATATACGGATACATTGAATATCTGTACCTGATTTCAACATTTGAAACAACAGTATAGTTGCAGGCATTGGAATTTGGAGAATCGCATAAAAACGTATTTATTGAATACCTCTTTTGTGCGTTTGGTGGAACCTCAGGAAGTAAAAATAAATGTAGAAAGTGACGGCCGAATGAGTTCGGTTGATCTGAATTGCAACTGGCTAATTCTCTTGGAATAATCAATTTTGTGTCGCAATTCCTCGAAGGATTTCCACGAAGTGAAAACATAAAAATTCACTTTAAAAATACCAAGAAAACGAAATCATAATTGGTTTCTGATACAAATAGGTAGTTTTCACAAATGTCAGTTCATCTGAAATTTTTCAGTGAATGTTGACTACGGTTGACCTAGTTTCAGAAAACCCCTCATCAAGAAAATACAGTTTCTATAAGCGTAGTAAGTTTTCGGAATGTTGGTTGTCTGTCCTTCTACAATTGTTCAGATTCTAACAGCAATTATTATTATTTTCATATTTCGGTAGGTAAAACTCTCAAGAAAGTACGAAAAAAAAATCCAGGGAAACAAAAATAAGAGCAAATCAAATCTCCAATCCACTGAATATGAACGTTTCCAATTAGAATCCTATTCCCCTGGAATAATAGGTGGTAGCTATGAAATCTTCCTATTCAGAAAATGGAATTAGTTTTTGATGAATTATAGAGTGGGAACGATCCACTAACGGAAAGCAAGGGCGCCCGGAAATAATTAGAGCCCTACAGGCTATCATTTCCGACCTCTTCTGCTTATTAAGCTACGACGCCTATTACCAACATCCTTAATATTCAGTTATAAATTTCATCTTGAGTGCTTCAGCTAAATTCCCGTTTTCCCATTTCTGTACCAGACATGATGCTTGGTAAAAATACATTGGGAGTGGCTCTAGTGATTATTGTTCACCGCAAATAAATGAGGAAATTATTTTGATGCGCTCAAATATAGAAAAAAAAAATTCAAAGGAGAGTTCTCAAATGAATTCCTCAAATAAGGAAGAGACGATATTGATTCCCATTGACTTCAATATCTTTCGATAGGAGATTTTTTCAGCCTGTTCTGTCAAAAATATTAAGTTCTGTAGATAGTGGAGAAAACTTTACATTCCCGGGCCACCGTGTACATGGACAGAAAAAAATAATCTGAAATTGATTAAAACAAAAACTGACATAATCATGTTCTCTTGTCTTGGGCGGAAAATTACACTTTTTGAAAATAATGAGAATGAAGTTTCTCTTTCTGACTCTGTAGATATGCTTGAAATTACATTAGATCCTGAAACACAATGGAGTCCATACATGTGGTAAACTGAGATGGACTTGTTATGCCCTAAGATTTGTATGCCCAATGTGGTGAAGAAGTATTGTTAACCCTATAATATGCTGATTTTTACTCTCTCATGAGATGTGGTATCCTGAACCGGCGATAAAGTTTTCATACTTCCGAAACATGCTATAAGGGTCATTGCAAAACTAAGCTAAAGGGATTCTTGTAGAGACTCTTTCAAAAGACTTATATGAAATCACTCACTGCTACATATATATTGGGAGCTTGTACTTTTGTTTATAACAATATAACTATATACAGACGAAATCGTGCATCACATATATATTTAAGCAGATTGAGAGACCAATCACTACCTGCTGTCCATTGCACTGCCTTATATATTAGGAGAAATGTTGAATACATAGGATGCAAATGTTTCGATCACCTTTCTTACTCAATAAAAAATTTGCCAAATGTATATATGTTCAAGAGGTAAGGAAATTAATTATTGAGAAGTATTGCTACACTTTAGAGGAGTTCTTTTATTAGGTAAGTGAATTTTCTCCTTTGGTTGAACCATCGTAATCTGTTTTATATTTATTTCAACTGAATGTATGTACCGACATTGCACTTTACTTAAACGTATTTACCAAGATTAACTAAGAGTTATATATTCGTACATACTATTTTCAGCGAACAGTTTGCCTCAATCCTTCACTTTACCGTGCCTCACCTCCTGCTTATTACTCTACTATATGGAAATGCTATATTCATACCATCGATTTCGATTCCTTCTATCAATCAACGAGTTACAGCTTATCCAATCCATCTTGGCACAGAACTAATGACGTATGTGCCTAGCAATCTCTGTGAAGATTACTAAGATAAAAAAACACCTATTATATGTGTTCACTGTGTTGAAATTCATTCCCAGAAGGTGTTTTTTTTTCTTCATGTTCTACACTACCAGTGTGCAACTGGAAAAGTATCTGAGTTTGTGCCAAGATGGATTGTACTTGAGGTTTATATCTGCAATACTAGTGGATTTCATTCCTATTCATCGACTGAACAACACACGACAGATATTGCATATGAATGACTCAAATGATTCATCAAGTCCCGTCCAGACCAAAATTTGAAGTTCTGAAAATAAATTTGAAGTTCTGGAAATTCCGTCCACACTATGTTCGTGCACTGTTTTCGATCTGTTCGCCAACTGTTCGAGAAGAGTTCGCGAGCTTGGTCTGGACGCTGCGCTGCTTCATCCTCGGCTGATCTTCTCGGTCCAACATTTTTCCTCTACATCATGTGATATGTATATATTCAAGAGTCAATAACTATTTTTTACGTAGAAGTGAGCATTTTCTGACATGTTCTCCCCTTTGCCTGGCAACCACTGAATGTATAGAAATATTGATAATTACTGCAATATTTTCGAAAGTAGGTAATTATTTCCATGAATGTTGCGAAACCTAATGATTTCCTATAAACGGGAGATCACTGTTGGGAAACGCATTTCCTGTTTTGCAGACGAATATTATTTCCATAGGAAACAGAAATAATTGCAAGGTTCAGTATGATATGGTGAAGTGAGTGGGTGAGGTGAGCGGAAAATAATACGTACGTACGTGAGAGAAGTCACATACCTGGAATCCGTGTTGCTTAGACATTTAAGGCCTTCTGTACTAGATATTCTATCAACCATATTGATTGAGGGATTGAAGAGGTTTTCAAGCTCCCACTAAAGGGGTGGGGATATCGATTTTTAGTTCAGAGGAGGAAATAAATAACCCGTAGAAGCTCGTGCGATATTCCAGATATTCGAGTCAACAATATGAAGAAAAATCCAGTTACTACAGTTTTACAGATGAGCGGTGCACTACTCATTGGGGCAGATGGAATATGCGTATATTAAAAGAATTGACATGATGGAAAATATGTCTCTACACAATATGAAAAACAAAGTGTTTAATAAGCGATAGCACAGTACACAATTGATTCAACATTTTATATTTTACTAACGAATACATTTTTGATTGTCATCCGAACATTCGAAATGAGGAATACAATCGTCACAACACATTCTGTGTCGGATAGTTATCTATTACTGTTTGATGGATCATTTTTTGACTTTCTTCTTCTCCGAAAAGGAAGCTAACAAATAATTATTCAAACTTCATCTTCTCCACAAGAATACCCAACTCTCGAAATTTTGCTTAGTGAATAAAAAGTGTTACACGACAATATATTGATTTATTCAAGTTGGTATCAACATTTAATAGATGTTATCAATATGAATAGAACATTATGAATATTCCTAGATTTCATCCTGATTATAGTTTGTTACTTTATTTTCTTTTTGTACAGTATAGAAAATACACGTCTGGTACTACTACCACTAAGTAAGTGCCCGTTACTCTGGGTCAGACGGTGAATGAAATGTAAACGCAATTGGATATATCCATCACTCTCAATACCAAAGGTGAATTTATTCAACAAAAATTTTATCTTCAACTACTACTTACAATTAGAAAGATGAATCAGTTTATTCATCAACATTTTCGCATTGTCTCCAACTTCAAGTCGAATTCTTCGAAGTGAAAGTAGAAATAACGAAGTCGAAGTTAGGAGTTGAATTAAAAATTCATGTTACATAATCCACCATTACTTGAAGTCACTCTCGATCCTAGATGGGAGGCACCAAATTTTTTTTTTATAAATTCAACACAGAAGGCAATGAAAAAACACTTATTCGTTTTTGTGGAGAATATAATCTTGAAGCAGGGGTATTGTATTAAATAATATACCGAAGCTTAAGTTATTGGAGACGATTGGGGTTTCGATATTACTTGATAATCTCAATAATCACTCCATATTTCTGAATGGCTTATATTGGTCGCCAAGTACCCACATTTTTTGAGAGCTGTTGATACGGATGAATTCATTAACGCATTCTAACATAAAAATTTTATGGTTTGGGATTTTATTTTTCCTATCCAAGTTATTCAATTTAACCAATTTAACGATGTTAAAATCAATGGTTAGGGAATCCTGTTCATCTGAGAATATTATTTCATAATAACCTATTTTTTCTCTCATTGTTCACAGTTCAAATTGCGAACCACCTATTTCCTGTATACAAACAAACAAACTTCATTTCAACAACAGTTATCACAGTTCCACTAGCCGATAGCAGCCATTTCAAGTTATTCTAATTATTAATTAGTATTACGAGAATGAGATATTATACTCAAGGTAAGTAATCCTATACGAAACTCCCTCCAGAGTGGTGTAAAATACACCTTAATCTAAACCAACAAATCTTAATTTGGTCCTTCGAGCCGGATAAAAATCTACGAGGTAATTCACGTGAATACATATTTTCCTGTGAGTGTGATACATTTTTTGGTTGCCATTGCAACTGAAAGATAATGAATAGAAAAACTGTGAAACTATTTCATGCTATTCAATATACTGAGCTTTTCAGAGTTAGTAATTCCTTTCATTTTGTCGAACTAATATGTTATTTCATCTTTCTTCGAATTTTCCCTCCATCCATCAAGACGATGCCCTACGAGGCAAAGCTAGCAAGTGAGAAGAAAGTCATTAAAGGTGGTCTAACACGAATTTCCAATTCTAAGGGAGATGAAATTAGTCAACTGACCATTCGAGAACAGAAATCAGTAGAGTTTTAGCAAGAATCCAATAAAGATCGAACGAAGCTTGAAACCATGAAATTCGTTAATGAATTTGATGAAGATGCATTCAATAAATCATATTGTGGCGCCAAATGAGCTATTTGGAAGTACATTCAAAAACTTTCCAGTGCGAGTACTGATGTAAAAACTCTTCCAGAGGCGGAAGGAAAGAGTGAAGATACGATTAAATTGCCAACAATAAATGATCCAGTTTCCAAGAAAAATTATCATCAATGGCAGAGTTTCTATGACATTTTTCAGTCCCTAGCTCATACACAAAATGATTCATTAGAAATTCAGAGTTTATTATTTGAAATCAGAGTTGAGAGGAGAAGCTTCACAAATTATTGATTCTATGACATTAAGCGATGAGGTGTGGGAATCATTAGTGAATCGATACGATGATTAGACCATCCTTAGTCAATGTACATTTCAAATAACTTTTCAAGTTTCCTGTATATTCAACAGATTCGATTAGGGTTCTGCGAACTATGATAAATAATAGGGAGCAGCATTGGATTGAGATACTTTGAATATTCTGGGTTACCTACCGATCAACGGGATATTAACGCAACAATTTGATGACCAGTGCCAGAGCTGGTGACGGATCCTCTTCAGAATATATATTGAAATATTATAATTCAGAAATAAATAGCGAATCATCTCCGTATATTTGTCGGTACGTTGTTTGCGAGATACCGAATAGTATATAACGTAACGGGGAGGATTAGTAGCCTATTACGCACGATCAAAAATTGTGAACACGAGGCTTCCTCCACGTAACTAGCCTTAACCTCGAGTTGCGTACTGTACTTTTTCTACTCCCACCATGCTTGTGCGATAATTTCTGCTGATATAGCACAAATTTTTTCGTTATCCCTCATTTTCATTGATCAACGAGACACTGGTAACAGCAAGTAGATGAAACAATTGCTTGCTTCATGGATGTAACTAGATATAGTACCAATCCAATAACTGGTAAATAATAAATTCACTAAAAATATTATTTTCAATTAAATATCACACATACTTCGTTGAATTTTGTTTTTAGGCAACTGAATGTAGTCATGAGATCAGATTGAACAGGTCAAATGTTACATATTATTTTAAAAAATCAATTACAGAAATTGCCGCCGCTACATTAAAATACACGTGTATTTTAGATGGGCCATTTTTAGCAGCTGGTAAATGAGTAATGAACGCTTTGAAATAGTGAGAGTAGAAAAGTGTTTTTATTATTCAGCGGCTCACTGTATAATAACGATCAAGAAGTGTACTGGACCAAGAATAAATGGTTATGGTTCTCTTAACAGTGAAAAAAGCAATTTTAATTTCTCCACTCTGTTCCCAATATGCATGATTGATCAATGAAGTGTGTTTCTGCCCTAATATCAATGGAAATATTCCGAACCATCTAATCCAATTTGACTCACCTCAGTGATATTCCTGCAATTACTGAATGGCCAGACGGTGAATAATGCAATTTGATGGTATTTTCATCACGTTGAATTTCCAAATGAAAATTCTTCTGGCATCTGGTAATTTCAAGCGGCTGTTAATCAACCAATATCACCTTTCATCGATTTGTAGTGTGAAACTGACATTCACAGGACCATTATTTCCTCCCTGCCTTTTATTTTCGAGGTTAATGAGCGAACGAAGTCTGCTTCTGGAGGAACGTTTCGATGCAGCCTCGTTTTATTAAATTGTCTCCTCTTAATTATTTCCTTGGTCTGTTCTTCAACGGTTCGAAGAATTTCTTTCTCTCTCTCCGTCAGATTGTTGGATGTATAGGTGTTTAGAAAAGTTGTTTCCAGAGGAAACGTTGTTTTCGAGTTATCCTACAGTTCATTCTTAGAACAGTGACAAGAATAAAGTTGGCAGGCACCATATGGAAGTTTTCTGCAACAACATAAATGGAATGGAAGTGGACGATTACCCTAATGGAAAGTCTGTTGGATAGAAGTTGTGCAAACCTTGTGGCAAGGCAGAAAAATCTCGACCTACTTAGTGTCTGTCTGTCGAATTATTTACGATTCAACAACACGTTTAGTGTCGAGTTCTGATAATGGGAAACCCAATGAGTCCTCTAGAGGCAGAATTTTTCATGGATGATTCACAACAGAAAATTTATAATAACCCGTTAGTCAGAAATTTTGTGTATTGATATAGTCACGCGGACGACATATCAGCATTTTTCACAGAACCGAATAGACAACTTAATTACGCCAATTCCATTCAATTAATTTTCTGGATTTGACGAATGACCGTTGGAACTTCATTTCAGAGGTTCCAAAGAGCGCCGCCTAAATGCAACCAGTCCATTTGGAGAATATATATAAAATATCTAATAATCGTCGGTAGCTGTATTGGATGGCAATTCTTCTGTTCATGAGAGATCGCTGATAGCTGATCATAAAATCGAATTATACCTAAGAGCCAAACTCGAAGGCACTGAACAAACCGCAAGATTTTGAATGAATGCATTGGGTAAAAACTTTGCGTGATAGACCGGGAGGTCATGACAGGTGACGTTCCACCATTTTTTCGTGCATGCCTTTTTAAGGCTTGATAAATAACCCTAAAATATCAAAGATAGTCGGGTTTTTAGCCCCCCGCGCGTCCTCTTCATAAGGAAAAACGCTTTTCTTTCTGTAGCGAATTTCCGTGTTTTTCCGTGATATTTTACTGCATGCCATTGTAATATACGGAAGTTCAAACTAATTGAAGCTCTAATAATTGATGGCATGCACCCCGCAGCGGCCCAAGATGATCAAAGGGTTGTGAAAACCTGAAAAAAAAATTAGGAAAATTCCATGTTTTCAAATTGCATGCCGATGTGAAGAATTGAAGTTTTTGTAATAAAAACACTATGGAAAAATTGGCATGCACCCCTCGTATGACCAACGGTGAAAAATTTCCGGAAAATTCTGTAAAATTTCAACACCGATTTTCCGTGATTCCAAATCACTCCTTATAAGGATGAATATTAATTTTATAACGGAATAATTATCTAATTCAAATGGCATGCATGTTGAATAAGCCCATCGTATTCTAAATAATAATAAAAGTTGCAAAAAAACAGTGCAAATTTAGGTGACTTGTTTTTGCATGCCGTTTTGTATTTGATGAATTTACCTTATTTCAAGTCATGAATGTGAATGGCATGCATGTAGCTACAGCCCAATACACAAAAATTGTGAAAAAATTGAATAAACATCAATTTTTGGATTGAAAAAAAAAATCTAAAAAATGCCGTGACTTCTTCTTGCATGCCACTTTGTATTTCGTTTGTAGATACTATTTTAAGTTGAAATACGAAATGGCATGCATGTAGCTCCATGAAAATTGTTTGAATAAACATTATTTCAAGTTGATGGCTGAAATAACATACATGTTATCACAGTCCAACATTCAAGAATTGTAAAAAAAATAAATTCAAATGACTCGAATCTCCCGGTCTCTAGTCTAAACGTGGCCTATCATACGTCGACTAGCACGAGAGGTTACTACTACCCTATTGTTACTATCTTTCTTCTGGAAAATATTAATTCTGACACCACTGTTACGATATATCCTTTCAAAATCCAACTTCTGACACTACTGTTACGATTTATCCCTGGGTTCGTCGATTAAAACACCGAACAACACTGAACTTCTTTTATTATAACACTCTATCACAATACAATACAACACAATCACTTAAATCGCTCCGATAACTTTCCAATGCTCGGTACCAAAACTTAAAAAATCTTAAAAAATGGCGTGACTTCTTTTTGCGTGCCGCTATGTACTTTTTTGAGCCGAAATGCATAATAGCATGCATGTAGCTGTATGACAATTGGTTAAATAAACAAAAAAATCGTCCGATTTAATAATTTTATTTTTTTCAAATTTTTTATGAAAAATGAAAGTAGAAAATCATTTTCAGCATCATTATTTTATACATGAAGTATTATTATTAAATTCACTCGCCGCCCTATTTGGGTTAATATTCCCATCTCTTACTTAACGCTCAGCCGATATAGCTGAGGCGTGAGTGCAAGTGAGCCAAGAATGCTCTCAGCCGACACCTTCCTACCGCACCACATGCTGCCAGAGCCCAGCTAAATATAAAATCTTCACCTGATACATCATGCCGACTGGTAGCGAACTTGATGTTTACTTCTATACGGTGGTATAGGCAATGGCGTAGCGTGTAGCGTCTATCATAGTGTTACGTGCTAGCGCCGGCCCTGACGAGATCGTAAACGCAGATGAGGGATCGCGTCGTCATTTTCCAAGAACTGTTGATTGCCGTCTGGAGAATTCGAGACACGTCATCGGGGCTTCTCTCGAGGATTCTCGATAGGTACGCAGGTATATAAGCATCGTGATATCGCGGCGGAGAGAAGTTTTCATTCGGAGAGTTAGTTATTGACAGAGTTAGTTGAGTGACAAATTTTATTCAGAGCTGAGTGATGAAAGTTATTGGGAGCTAAGTGGAGCAGAGCTTTGTGCGGAAGTAGAATTTTTAGTACAGAGAGTTTTGGTACCGAGCATTGGAAAGTTATCGGAGCGATTTAAGTGATTGTGTTGTATTGTATTGTGATAGAGTGTTATAATAAAAGAAGTTCAGTGTTTTTCGGTGTTTTAATCGACGAACCCAGGGATAAATCGTAACAGTAGTGTCAGAAGTTGGATTTTGAAAGGATATATCGTAACAGTGGTGTCAGAATTAATATTTTCCAGAAGAAAGATAGTAACAATAGGGTAGTAGTAACCTCTCGTGCTAGTCGACGTATGATAGGCCACGTTTAGACTAGAGACCGGGAGATTCGAGTCATTTGAATTTATTTTTTTTACAATTCTTGAATGTTGGACTGTGATAACATGTATGTTATTTCAGCCATCAACTTGAAATAATGTTTATTCAAACAATTTTCATGGAGCTACGTGCATGCCATTTCGTATTTCAACTTAAAATAGTATCTACAAACGAAATTCAAAGTGGCATGCAAGAAGAAGTCACGGCATTTTTTTGTTTTTTTTTTTCAATCCAAAAATTGATGTTTATTCAATTTTTTCACAATTTTTGTGTATTGGGCTGTAGCTACATGCATGCCATTCACATTCATGACTTGAAATAAGGTAAATTCATCAAATACAAAACGGCATGCAAAAACAAGTCACCCAAATTTGCACTGTTTTTTTGCAACTTTTATTATTATTTAGAATACGATGGGCTTATTCAACATGCATGCCATTTGAATTAGATAATTATTCCGTTATAAAATTAATATTCATCCTTATAAGGAGTGATTTGGAATCACGGAAAATCGGTGTTGAAATTTTACAGAATTTTCCGGAAATTTTTCACCGTTGGTCATACGAGGGGTGCATGCCAATTTTCCCATAGTGTTTTTATTACAAAAACTTCAATTCTCCACATCGGCATGCAATTTGAAAACACGGAATTTTCCTAATTTTTTTTCAGGTTTTCACAACCCTTTGATCATCTTGGGCCGCTGCGGGGTGCATGCCATCAATTATTAGAGCTTCAATCAGTTTGAACTTTCGTATATCACAATGGCATGCAGTAAAATATCACGGAAAAACACGGAAATTCGCTACAGAAAGAAAAGCGTTTTTCCTTATGAAGAGGACGCGCGGGGGGGCTAAAAACCCGACTATCTTTGATATTTTAGGGTTATTTATCAAGCCTTAAAAAGGCATGCACGAAAAAATGGTGGAACGTCACCTGTCATGACCTCCCGGTCTATGAACGGTAGAGGGCATGAATAAATGAGGTTCTAAGAAAATTGCGTAGCAATTATTTTATACTACTACAGTGGTAGAGTTATAGGGAGAGAATACCAAGAAATTTGGTGATAATCAGGAATACAATATAAGCTGCAGTGATCAGTTTTTCATGGGTCATAGAACTGAAAAAAGTATTTTGTATGGCTGATAAAAATATCATTTCTTTTCTTTTTCGTTTTCGGATATAAACATAATTCCTTTTTTGAATATTTCCGTACTGAGGCAAATAACACTAACTAAAGGCCGACGGTTTATATAGGTAATATTCGCGCAGGCAGATGATTGGTGATAACATTGTGAAGTTCTCTTCATAGGTATGATATAATGTTCATTAATTAACACGCTTATATAAGCTTGACTTGTGACTAACAAATAACTAATAATAAAATATTTGACATCAATTTACACTCACTTCTAGACGTCCGAATGACGTGATGTTTGGCACGTGTTTTCAATTCCAGTGTCAGTGCATTTTGAATTTTTTGTGACAGAAAAATGGCGGCTCAAATACGGCGACAAGTTTTTTAATCATGATCTGATTCGTTTAAAAATTGGTAGACGTGTCGGAAATTATGATTATTTCGTCAAAATTTGAAAATTCAAAATAACGGCTCTAATAGGCGGATGTTCTGTTCGTACCCAATAGAGAAGCTACACGCTTTTTCTGGTTTACGAGAGTTCGAAAAAAAAATAGAGAAGACTGAATATATGCACAAATTTATTAGGACATAACCACCTAACACACATAACCTACCTAGTTGTAATGAATTGTGTCGTGTTTTCTTAACAAAATGTAACTTTAACTTTAAATGTAACAAACTCGTTTCTAACTGATTTTTTTCTGTATGCAGATTAACATGAAAGGAATGTCTTGTATTGTTCAAAGAACATCGCGTGAATCAAGGGACAGGAGAAGCGAATTGAAATTCACTTTGAATTTTTGAAGTTTGTGAGCCTCAGGAAAAACCTCTTACGGTAAAGAGTTCCAAAGTTCAGCTGTTGTATTGGAAGAAGATCCCTGAGCAAGAGAGGTTCGACAGGTCTCCAAGTTCACAACAAAGGGGTGGGAATTCTGTACTCGTCGAGTCATCCGTGTATGCCAAGGGTGGAACGATTGATAACAATTCAGAAGAGCACCGTCTGTGAAAATATCTATAGAAGAGAGAGAAGTCTCCGACTCTTCTGCAATGCTCCAATGATGTAAGCGAGTCTGTGAGCGAAGAATCACCAACAAGATGGATTGTTTCAATGAATGTTTTGGTGCTGAACTCCATACATGAGAACTATATTCCAAGTCAGGTCGTATCAGAGCTTTGTAGATCAATAGAAGCTGACAAGAAGTGAAGTATTTCTTCGTACGAAATAGAAATCCAACTTTCTGGGAAGCACCTTCAGCGATAGATATCACATGATTTTTCCATGAGAGATTATTACTGATCGTGATTCTTAGCATGGAGATACTTGACTCTTTAGGAATAGTTACCCCTGACATCTGAATACTAGATGATGAAAGTTTGGCTTTTTTGAGAAGAGACATGCCTGGATTTTCTCAGCATGAAATTCCGCCAAATTCATGTTACCCCATTGTGTTATTTTTACCAAGTCATCATTGATTTTTTTGACGAGAATGTTTCTTTGAATGTTTGTTTCTCGAGCTGGTATGGGGACTCTGGAAGATAAACTAGTATCTCTTCATACCAGTTTCTGTCGTCCGCAAAACTATGTACTGAACACGATGTTTTCTCGAGCAAATCATTGATATGAAGCAGAAACAAACTGGGCACCAGAACTGAATCCTGTGGAATACCTGCATTTCAGAGAATATCAGATGATACTCTATTAAAAACCACACACAGAGACCATCCAGACAAAACACTCTTCAACAAAGCACACAACTGAGGAGGCAAACCATAAGACGGCAGTTTAGAAATGAGTCCCCGATGACAAACTCGATCAATGATCCAACGCTTTTGAATTAGAAATCAGAACTCCTTGCTAAAAAATCATGCAAAACATAAAAACAGGTCTCTGACCGCGTCGGTCTCCCTCAGTCAGGGAGGCAACTCCTTCCAACCGACAAAACATCGATACCGTCCATCGCATTTGCGGATTCAGAATATCCTTTTGATTGTCCAACTGCGGCTTTGCCGCTATCAGTTATGTCTCTGAGAGCGGACGATTATTGTAATTATGATTAAATTCCATTTTGAATTCGTATATAAAATTAAAAAATTCTAAGTGGCAGCTTCAATATGGTGGACGAGTTTTAAAATTATGATCCGATCCATGCAAAATTTCTATCTGGGATTTATCTGGGTTGGAGATTATGATTCTTTTGTCAAAATTGGAAAATTCAAAATGGCAGCCTCGCTAGCGGACAAGATTCGTAAATATCATCCGATTATGATCAAAATTCGAATCTGGGGATTTTCTGAGTAGAAGATTATGATTCTTCAGTCAAAATTGAAGAATTCAAAATGACGGTTCTGAGAAATCAGTAAAATGTCCGTACATACATTAAAGTCGTTTACGAGAGATGTCAGAACTGAAAAGGAAAAAATAAATGTTTCAAAAAAACTTTTTTCAAAAACACGCATTTATTTGAATGCACTAAAAAGAGAAAAATAATTTTATTCCTGGTGAATAAAAAACGAAGAGTATGAGTAAAAGCTTGGAGTGTTCAACCATCATTGCGAAATGTGTAGTTTCCCAGCGCTGAAACTGATTTGAAAATATTGAATTCTTTCTTACATGAAATGTAATTGATTATCCTATCTAATATATTCAGACGAGAAGATGGACAAATCCAGAATAACAAAGTGAAGTGTATTCGTAATCTACCGTCAGATATTCACTTCTAGAATAAAGATACCGAAGCTCTTGAATCGCCTCGAATATGTAAAACCAAAAGGCTTACAAACGCTACAGTACTGTATACGAGTGTTATTCGTAGCAAAATTCATAGCATATATGAATTCGAAGCAGTGAGTATTTGGTTTTTGAAAACAAGATAGTCCAGATTCTTCGAAATCGGCACCTATTGAAAAAACTACACGAAAAAGAACTATTTCATGGCTGAACTTTCATATTTTGATGAATTATATAAACGTAGTTGTTTATTTTTTTGATTCGACTCTATTCATGATGAATACATTACTTTTATCATTATAACTGATATTCAATAATTATATGACATTCTGACTATAGTGTGCTTCAAAATTTGACCACGCCTCTGATGACGTGCAACAGTTTTAAAATTGTACGAATTTTACTTATTGGTTAATTGTATAGCCTCAATTCAAATGTTAGATGAGCAAGGTCTTCACGAAATTTTTGCGTTGGGTGTACTCCTTGCGAGAGTAACTCATATTGAAGAGAGAAGGAAATAACATACCACAGTGTAAACTCGTTCTTTTACCCGCAACAACTCGAGATGGTGGGTGATTGGTGAATCCGGGTGTTAAATGTTTCAGTTCTAACAAACAGCTAGCTGATAAAATTATTTATATTCATACAATTATGATTAGCCATTCTTGAAAAATTGGTAAATCACACCTCCAAAACTCCCTAGCCATTAATCAATTTCAATAAATTCGGACCAAAATTGGCATTTACAAATATCATGAATAATAAAAAAACAGTATTGGATTTTGAAAAAGAAAATCATAATCTCCAATCCCATAAACTGCGCGATACCATTTTCGATTAGAATCCGATTGAAATACAAAACTCATCCGCCATCTTGAATTTTAAAATAACTGAAAACTTCATCCTCGAAAATACATACAAGTTTGACTAGAATCGGACCATATCATAAGTCATTTGAACCTTCACTCAAATATTTCTAATATTAGTCTATCAAAAACAAACAAGTAAACAAGTTCTCAGGTGACATAGATATGGATAATTACTTACTTGAGTAAATAACAATTTTTTTCTCATTAATTGCCACTATATAAGATAGTTTCATATTGGAAAAAAACGCCCAAAGACAATACTAAATACACACAATTTCGTATTATATATTATTTGGCTCACCCAATACAATCAAAAATACTCCTACTTGTATTCGACGTGGCCCTCTCTAGCGCCCCTATGAGAAAATAGCCACATTCCGCTTCAGTCAGTTATCATATAGGAGTCTTTTATGCTTGAAGTTGATGCTGCCCTGATCATTACTGTCAATCCACCTCTTAAGGGTTAACATGATTTTCAAATTTCTCGAAAACCTTCACAAACAGATATTGTAATTCACAGTTCATCTTCCCATCCACATCAACATAAAGCGGCAGCGTTCATCAGTATGGTTTACAGGCTAGAGAATGTTTCCTTTTCGGATAAAAATTCCCAATGAGAACTGAAACAAATCGCTATCAACAACGGTTATAATAGTGATTTATCAGATACTTTTTGTACAGAAATCTGTAAAATCAAGCCTTGAAAGAAATATACCCAGTTAGAACAAAAAATGTTCATAAGATTTACAGAACGTTGAACTTTTTCATATATCAAGAACAATACATATGAAAGTTCGGTGTCAGATAGATCGGGAGTTTATAGATTATTTTGTGCTTCATGTCTTTTTTTTTGCGTCAGTTGAACGGAAAGAACATTCAATATACGCGTTGAAGAACACAGAAATAGTTTCCGAAATGGCAAAACAAATTGTACGTATGCATCCCACCTCATTACAGAGGGACAAGAGTTTAACCACGAATTTGAAAACCTTCATTCCTAGGAGAAGGGTTTGAAACTCAATCTCTTGAAGAGTTTGGAAATCAATAAGTGTTAACATTCACAGTACTCGATAAATGCTCAGATTGAGTTGAATAATTCGCCCCTGTTGCTCTGTGCAGTCGTCAAGTTCTCGTTGCTTCTTATAAATAAACAAAGGGAGGGGGAATTAAATGAAAAAAGTGTTATCTCGGCTCCTAATTATTGTGGAACAGAAGTCAGGTTGGAAAAATTCGTGGAAAAATCGCAGCTTTCCAATGCATTTTGTCGCATTTTGATACTTTTTTTCCCATTGTTTTTTAGTTTGAATAACGTTGTTTTCTTGACGTCATTTTCAAAGGTATGAAATTGCAAAAATCGAATTTCCAAAAATGATTATTCGTAGCTCAACTCTCTGGCTGTCCAAAAGCGTTTCGTTCATTGCTCTACGATTATCCATAAGGCAAGAATAACAATCTGGTGGGACACTTTTTTTAGTAACAAATTTGATTGTTGCCAACCTATCAACTGCCTTTCATCCAAATCGAAACTGTAGTTTCTACTAGTTGAGAGCTTCCCAAAATGACAGTTGCAACACCCAAATGCATTTAAACATTTTTCAATAAAATAATGGAAAAAACGTTTTTTTTTTAATTTCCGAGCGCAATAGTTTAGCAACAAATTAGAATATCGACATCAGGCCAACGCTAATCGATATATTTTTTCAATTATGTACAACTTTCAACTCAACTTTCATTCGATCCGACCAATAGTTTTCATCATCCAAAAAAAAATTATGATTTCCGGTAATCAACCGCTAATTGTTGCTAAACGCACGGGCAGAATCTGGCGCAAACTTTAGGGGATAATAAGGACACCTGTGTCTGGCGGAACCCACGGCCACTTTTCGGGTAGGCGAAAATCATACTTTTGGGCTCTTGAACAGTTTATTTGATCGGATTACAATGCCAAAACTAACAGTTGTTCAAACATTCGATCCAATTGATAGGCATACTTGAAGACTGGCGTTAAATCAAATCATCTTTCGAACAATTCGTTCAGGCCAGTCTCAAACTACCTACACAGTAGGTTTTGGCTGGCACCTGTCAGAAAACCACTACTCTCCTGGTTAATACCACGAAGGGCATTGAATTATATCCGACCGGTGCCAGTGCAGGTTTTTTCACAGAAGAAAATCCTGCATTTGCTTTTGGCGATACAAATGAAGGAATTGATTCTCAATTATAAGGACGGGCACACTTGTAGACCGGTTTTGGACCATTTGGCAACTCGTCAGTACAAGGCAGTGCCATCATCAACATGAAGTCGATGACTTCCCATAATTGAAAATCAAAAACCTTCATAGTATCAAGCCCCGACCAAAGCTGATGCGAACAACGAAGTTATTGCGCCATCTATCCATGGACGAGGTATGCCAAAAACAAACCGAATTCGCCCATTCCTCCTGCGATGAAATTGTAAAAACATTTGACATAGTCGATGGACATACTTAGAGACTGGCATCAAATCATCTTTCGAACAATTCGTTCATGCCAGTCTCAAATCACCTACACAGTAGGTTTTGGCTGGGACCTGTCAGAAAACAACTACACCCTGGCTACACGAAGGGCATTGAATTATATCCGACCGGTGCCAGTGCAGGTTTCTTTACAGAAGAGAATCCTGCATTTGCGATAAAATTGAAGGAATTGATTTTCATTTATAGGAACGGACATACTTGCAGACCGGTTTCGGGCTATTTGGCCAATCGTCAGTAGAAGGCAGTGCCATCATCAACATAAAGTCAGCAGAGGTTTGGACACTTGAGACCAGCCCTTCCACTTTTCCGTGACGTCACTAGCTACTCCTGCGACCAGAGTGCTCCAAATTGTCACGAGAGAAGCGTCTCGCCCCAGCGCCATCTGTCATCTGAACGCCAAACCACGCTACCTGATGCCACCCAGCCAAGATCTAACTTCAAACCCTGCCCGGACTGAAAAAAATATGCCAGGGCTCTGGACTGCCTGTGTGAGAGCTACGCTGACCGGTACACCGACGGATCACTTGATATTATGATGACCGATGTTGGCGAGGTGTCGCTGCTACGGGGCCCAAAGCTGCTTGGGGGGCAGGGGGCCCTGGGGGAGTCTCCTGGGGTGTCAAGCCTTCTAATGCAGACATCATCTCGTCGAGTCATTCGCTTATAGGTCTCTGACGTCTCACCTCGATGACAGTGCGTGTGGTTGCTATTGCTACTGTGTTAAGGCTTTTTACACGTTTGCTTCTCATTTATATGGTCAATAAGAATTAAATAAGTGTATCCGCCAGTAACGAGTTAGAACATTACACGGCCATGGTCGTTTCACATGCTCAGTAACTACTCCCGAAACACTGAGAATACAGGACTTTGAATTTCATTCGTATAATCGAGCAGTTTGTTGATTTGCATGTCGCGTTGTCAGTAACCGCTGAGAGATAAGCGTTCGGTTCATTGATACAAACTAAGATGCCTGAAAACCCTGGTGTGTTTACTTATACCTGTAGAAGTTTGGGATAAAAGTGGCGAAATCTGGATTGCTTGATTTTGGGTGGATAATTGAGCTTTTGGAGGTTTCCGTTCAATATGTACAGATGTCGCCAACACGCTCTTGTCAGTCTGGTCTGAAGCTAAATTTGCACTGAGTGAAAATATGCAGTCGGGTTTTTCCACTTTTATTTGATTGACTAGTGAGAAGAGATCGTAACCTAAAGGATAATGGGTGGACAATGAGATACCAGTAACAACGTTTCGATATTTAAAAGCAATGAAATCAACAAATAAACACGATAAAAACATCGTACACATCAAAATTTCAAACTGACATGAAAATATGACAATTAACTTGACACCTGTTATCAAATTTGAAAAATGGGAACATAACGCCCTCTACCGAAAAAATAGGAGAAACCTTCAAATGCGTCAATTGTTTTTTTCGCCACAGAAATCTAAACAAAATCTAATCAGTTGAATCACCAGAATTTTTAGGCATCTTAATACAAACGTATATGAAAACAACGAAAACATAGAAGTTATAGAACACACAGAGCCACCTATGAGCCTCTAGCTGAATCATCTGATGCTTGGAGCAGGACACTGTGAGCGCAATGATACGAATGACAATGGGGTATACAGGGTATGTAACACTAAAGAAAACAATGCGACAATGGATGATATACAGTGTTCGCGGTATTGAGGAATGAAGACGTCAATATGAATGAAAATTAGCATCATCTTTAGATCTGTCAAATGTCAATAGGGGTATACAAGGGTGTTGGCATAGCGATTACGGGGACAGGGGGTTGTATCATTGAAGGAAAAATGGTGTGTATGCAACTGTTGATCTGCATCAACTTCAGATCTGTCAAATATCAGTGGCAATATACAGGGTTTGTAACATTAAAAAAAACAACGCGATAATGGAGGATATACAGTGAGGTATTGAGGAATGAAGACATCAATATAAATGGAAATTAGCATCAACTCTAGATCTGCCAAATGTCAATGGGGGTATCAAAGGGTGTTGGCATAGCGATTACGGGGACAGGGAATTGTATGGTGCTGTGTATGCAACTGTTGATCTGCATCAACTTCAGTTCTGTCAAGTGTCAGTGGGTATGTTCAGGGTGTGCAGCAATAAAGAACATGTCTGCTATGGGTGATATGAAGGATGTGCAAAAATTGGAAAAATACAATTTTCGATGTCATAGATGATCCATTGGGCATATTTCTTTGCCATCGAGAGTTCAAATCTGCAACTTTCGGTCGTCTGATCTCAATGGAACCTGTATCAGGGGATTCGTTTCAATGTCAAGAAACATTATTTAGCAAATTCTGATGCCTGAATGGCCTTACAGACAATCTCCGTTATTTGAGATGCTACAGATGGCTACGGGTACTCATTTCAAACAACTTTTTTTATACTTTAAGAATATTATATGACCAAAATGTCAAAAGATCAGTACATGTCCAAAATTCAGATTTTACCGAAGAAAAAAGTATTTTTCGATAATGCAAAAGCACTCTATTCCATTGCGCGAATTACCTTCGATGTCAAAAAGGCATTAATGCTTATCGACAAACCTTTACCTAAGGTACGAACGATTCAAAGGACAGAGACTAGACTTGTCTTTTTCCGCAATCAATAAGTATGGAATGTGCACAACTGTCTCTACTTCTTTGTGTAGAACTGGAGAATGTGACGGCATTCCTGGAGATTTTTCACTGAAGCAGAAACATGCGTGTTCAGTTCCCCTGGCTCTTGTGAGTCGCAACGAAGAAATGCTTGCGTTGCATGGCTACAAATTCTGGTGGCGAGTCTGCGGGGATTTTCAAGATCTTTCTGTCGACTGAGAATGATTCAAAAGACGGAGTCTAGACGTTTCTTTCCAGTCAACAAGTATGGAATTTGCACAACTGTCAATATGTGCGCCATTCCCCCAAACAAAAGAAGTATGTTAAACAGGAACAAGTTCCTCAGTTCTGATCGACATATTGCGCAAATTTTCAACGTGCCAATTCCAACCAATTGCGATGAATCTTGCAAAGAACCTCATAAAACTAAGGTTTTCAATGATATAAAGATAAAAATTTGAAGTGTTCTGGTAAGTTTCAGAGAAAAAAAATTAGCACAACTCTCAAAACGTTCTACCATTTTCATGGTAAAACTCGAATAAAAATTCATATCAGTACGTATTTCGACTTCCGTTTTCCAATATGGTTTTTGAGAGACATGTAATTCAATAATTTTATGAATAAAGACGATTTGTGTATCTGTTTATTGAGCACAAATAATGACTTCTTGATTCAACATCCTCAAAGTATTCGTAATTATCAGTGATATATTACTTTCGAAACTTTTTTCGTAACGATATTATAGGAAATCGAATTATTGGTATGGAATAATTTATAATACTATTGGAAAATATATCATGAATCTCGATGTGGTGGTCCTTCTCGTCAGTGCCAAAAAGTACTTTGAGCAGTGTCCATTGGTCTCCAACAATTGAAAAGTTATTTCATATTCAGAATCCATTCCTTGACCAAAAACAATCATACCTGAAAAATCTTCACATTCTAGCTAGAGCGTGAATATACAGTGTAATGGCTCTTGAAACAGAAAGTGAGTTATTAGAGAATTATTCATTATAACAAATCAGAATGGAGATATGGCTAGTAAAACTGCTGTCAGAGTAAATTCAACATTTCCTCACAAACAGTACCTTTTGGTGAAAACTCTGATTTGCTATCTAATTGTTCTAGTTGAAATATATCAGATCAGAGTTTGAATGGAAATATTCAGTGATTCCTCCTGCAATCGATTCAATCTCTATAACACACTCATGAATAGTTCGAAGAATTACCGAAATTCGAGAAATCTGTTGTAAATTCTCTCTAAAATTGATTCGAAACCTATTCTTACCTTTTCAATTGGCAAAATCGACATGATCCTGTTAAGGCAAACGTGTTGTTTGATCTATCACTAACTTCAGTTTCATATGATTTTGGAATGACTCGACATATCGATACCTCTGGTGTTGTAGGAGCAGTTCAAATATTTTCAGAATTCACATCAACAACCAAAAAATTATGATTATTTTCGTGAGTTGTTTGACCCCGATTCAAATAGTAAATCGTCTTGAGAACTGATTCGACTGTTTCAAAACTTGTTGTTCAATTCCTTCGTATAGAGTTCTTCAGATGCTTCACAAAATGCCAAGTTCTGGTCGAAGAATCCTGCAAGAAAAAAAACTCATGAGGAACTGAGGTTTAATGGCAAAAGGAAAACGGAACAATTCGCAAATTAGATGAGACTGGTCGGAAACTGAACAACGACAACACATTCATTTTACAAACAAATATTGAAAGAATGAGTTGATAAATAAAAATAAATATCAAATGCGTCAAGTGACACAGAAAAAACTCTTATTTCAGATTCGTCAAAAATCATAGCCTTGGCTAGTTTTTCTACCATAACCTCTGTCCTACAAGACCAATTCTGTCATTTGAAACAGAAATCTGATTTCGGATCCGTCGAAAACCCTTCCTCAGTTTATCTGTCAATTGACACAGAACTCTTATTTCAGATTCGTCCACAATCAAATCCTTTGCTAGTTTCTCAACCATAACCTCTGTCGAACAGTAGCAAATATGTCAACTGTCAGTTGGCACAGCACGCTAATTTCAGATTCGTCGAAAATCCTTTGCAAGTTGATTTGTCAACTGACACAGAACTCTTATGTCAGATTCGTCTGATATCATATCCTTTGTTAGTTTTTTCAACCATAACCTCTGTCGAACAACAGCAAATATGTCAACTGTCATTTGGCACAGAATGCTAATATCAGATTCGTCGAAAACCCATCGGAAGTTTATTTGTCAACTGACACAGAACTCTTATTTCAGATTCGTCTACAATCATATCTTTTGTTAGTTTTTCAACCATAACCTCTGTCGAACAACAGCAAATATGTCAACTGTCATTTGGCACAGAACGCTAATTTCAGATTCGTCAACTATCGAATCTTTTGCGAGTTGATTTGTCAACTGACACATAACTCTTATTTCAGATTCGTCCGAAATCATAGCCTTGGCTAGTTTTTATACCATAACCTCCGTCCTACAACATCAATTCTGTCATTTGACACAGAACTCTAATTTCAGATTCGTCGAAAACCCTTCGTAAGTTTATCTGTCAACTGACACAGAACTCTCATTTCAGATTCATCTACAATCATATCCTTTGCTTGTTTTTCAACCATAACCTTTGTCGAACAACAGCAAATATGTCAACTGTCAATTGGCACAGAACGCTAATTTCAGATTCGTCAAAAATCCTTTGCAAGTTGACTTATCAACTGACACAAAACTCTCATTTCAGATTTGTCTACCTTCATATCATTTGTTAGTTTTTCAACCGTAACCTCTGTCGAACAACAGCAAGTACTTATGTCAACTGTCATTTGGCACAGAAGGCTAATTTCAGATTCGTCAACCATCAAATCCTTTGCAAGTTGATTTGTCAACTGACACAGAACTCTCATTTCAGTTTCGTCTACAATCATATCCTTTGTTAGTTTTTCAACCATAACCTCTGTCGAACAACATCAAATCTATCAACTGTCATTTGGTACAGAACACCATATCATTTGCAAGTTGATCTGTCAACTGACACAGAATACTCATTTCAGATTCGTCTACAATAATATCCTTTCGAGGGGATGAAAACAACGCATGTGAAAATCGAGTCCAGATCACTGCAAGAATCCAACTGAATGAGGCGAATTCTGATCGTAACCAATGCTCACCAGGACACATACCAATCACATCGAGAACCAAATATAAATGACGTTATCAGTCGAGCAAAACAAATCAAAAATGCTTAAAAAATGTAGAGTTTCATGTCTTCCAATGGTCCTTTGTATTCGTCCAAACTTGAATAATGCTGTTGAAAACCATTTGAGACGTCAAGGCTTGATTCTTTTATACCCAACTGAACTATCACATTCAGTCATTATTAATTTATGATCTGCTCCGTCATATATTCTTGTAGACTTTTGCATTCGTCTGAATTCAGATATATCATTTTTCATGCCGTTTTGGCATGTATATGTTGGAGTAATGTATGCGTCTGGACTCTGGTCTCCATTCTTAATTCCGGATATATTTGTTGTGCTTCTTTTGTCCAGACCTCATAGGCTCTCCAGGTGTTACGTATTCACAAGATGAATGAAAACCCTGGTGTGTGGATTTATACCTAATAGATTATAAGCAAATTTTCTCGACTTTTCGCTATCTTCATTTTGATCAATTTCAACTGAAGAGATGCCTTCGAGAAATTGCCAGCAGAGGCGCACCTTACGTGATTTTAATTCAATCTGTGATGCCATGATATCTGACGGCCATTAGATTATTTATAGATTTATAGGTTATGTTTATTTCATGGTCTCATGTTTTGCACGCAATATCTTGCCTTCCCGCGAAATGCTAGGAATTAAGTAGTCATCACATTTTGACCGATTATAAGGTATTCCTTTTGCTTTCAATTTGATGAAAAATAAATCAAAAACTCAGTGATTGTGATGTGATTCTGAATCTTCCGAAACAATAGTTGTCAGTGAAACTGGAGAGTATTGATATCTTATCTTTCTACTTTCTGAGGAACCGAAGATAGGTAAGTACTTTTTTCTTCATAGTGTTAAAAAAAATGCAATTTTTATGTGATTACGAGCCGATGGTATGAGGGATAAGTAATACCTACACATTACACGAGCGTTTTATCTTGAGCTTTGTAAATCGGTTCATAATAAATCTAAATTTCACTATAAAATCAAAAAAATATAAGAACAGCAACAATAAACACTTAAAGAAAATAAAAGCAAGAAAAACGTGAAAAGAAACAAGAACTAGGTACAAGATTTTCAATATTAACGGAACTTCCAAATGCATTCGAATTCAAATCGAACTGTCAATATATGCATCTTCTGTCAGACATTTCAAAAAATGTAATAGCTTTTCATTAGACGAACTTTACCTTACGTATTTTCTATACTGATAATTCTATTGGTGAACGAAAGATCCCGAAAGAGTTTATCCAATTAGACCGCCGGTATCGAAAATCACTCGTAAGCTGCCGCCTCAATGAAAATGTACCCTTAGAAAATCGCATTTGTGTCACCACCTACCGTCAAAAAATGTAAGCTTACTCTTCGATTTCTCAGGCATTTCAAAGGCATATCGGTCAACGCACCAGGGTTTTTATTCATCTTGTGTATTCAATTAGACTCGAAGTTCGTCATGTGTTCCGTTCAACTAGCGCAATTGTCGAATCTCCTTCAAACTTTTGGATTAATTCAACCTTATGTTCATATGTTCTGCACGTATGCAGTTGAATATCACATGTATTTTTCCAAAACTTTCGATATGTTTATTATGGATTTATTGTGGAATGTTTTTTTGCGATATATTTTCTATGTATTTGACTGGAGCAATTATTGCAATCGTCTGCATCTGCTTCATTCGGAATTTTTGAATGTTTTCAGACTCAATTGTGATCTATTCAAATCAAGTTGAATGATATCACACTGTTCATGTTGTGTACTAGGATATATCTTTTCGGTTCAAGTCATGTTTTCGAATATTTCATTAGTATTAAGTTTTCCCAATGAAGTAGAGTTTTTTATACAGAAAGAAGTGATCGAGTCAAGTGTTTCTACTGCGGCCTGAGGTGTATCATTGGTTACTTGAAGTTTAGACTCAGCATCAAATTTAGGAAACTCAAAAATCCGAATTCAACCTCAAAAATTTCACTAATATATATCACAGAATTTATTGTGAAATGTGTTCGGAATATGGAAAGAATGTAGTGTTCATGCCTCGGAAACATTTAGCATGTTCTGTTGATTGTTCAATAACATGTGAAAGTTGTTCAATATGTAGAACTTCCATTGCATCTTTCCAAGAAGTTTTGTTTCAGTTGAATCAATATTTCTGACTCAGCTGGAATTCAGGTTTGATTATTATGTATCCTGCTGAATTATTATGCTCCTTCGTGTATTCGAGAAGACTTTCACATGGTCTGAACTTAGTTTCCAGATTTCCCATTTGTTCCAACATAAAATCGATTTTGATGACTTTATCGTGTGTTTCCTTCAACTATCGTAATTGTCATACTTTTGGATTGATTCGACCTCATGTTCTTATGTTTTACACCTATGCATTTGGTTGTTGCACCTATTCTCACAAATTATTTTGATATGTTCATCCTGAAATATCTGTGGTGCAAGAGCGTGAAGCTGTGTCAGCTTGCGAAGGATTTTCGACGAATCTGAAATTAGCGTTCTGTGCCAAATGATAGTTGACCTATTTTCTTTTGTTCGACAGAGGTTATGGTTGAAAAACTAGCCAAGGACATGAGCCCAGATTCTATTTCACGAATTCGATAATCGAATTGCTTAGAATATGCGTATATGTTCGGTACAGCGCATGCTACAATCACAGTCTGAGCTACTCGAATTCGTGAAATAGAATCTGGGGGCTGATTGTAGACGAATCTGGAATAACAGTTCTGTGTCAGTTGACAGATCAACTTACAAAGGGTTTCCGACGAATCTGAAATTAGAGTTCTGTGTCAAATGCCAGAATTGATGTTATAGGACAGAGGTTATGGTAGAAAAACTAGCGAAGGCTATGATTTCAGATGAATCTGAAATGAGAGTTCTGTGTCAGTTGGCAAACTAATCTGCAAAGGATTTGATTGTTGACGAATCTGAAATCAAAGTTCGGTCCCAAATGATAGTTGACAGATTTGATGTTGTAGGACAGAGGTTATGGTAGAAAAACTAGCGAAGGCTATGATTTCAGACGAATCTGAAATGAGAGTTCTGTGTCAGTTGGCAAACTAATCTGCAAAGGATTTGATTGTTGACGAATCTGAAATCAAAGTTCGGTCCCAAATGATAGTTGACAGATTTGATGTTGTAGGACAGAGGTTATGGTAGAAAAACTAGCGAAGGCTATGATTTCAGACGAATCTGAAATGAGAGTTCTGTGTCAGTTGGCAAACTAATCTGCAAAGGATTTGATTGTTGACGAATCTGAAATCAAAGTTCGGTCCCAAATGATAGTTGACAGATTTGATGTTGTAGGACAGAGGTTATGGTAGAAAAACTAGCGAAGGCTATGATTTCAGACGAATCTGAGATAAGAATTCTGTGTCAGTTGACTAATCAACCTGCAAAGGATTCGATTGTTGACGAATCTGAAATTAAAGTTATGTGCCAAATGATAGTTGACAGATTTGATGTTGTAGGACAGAGGTTATGGTAGAAAAACTAGCAAGGGCTATGATTGTATACGAATCTAAAATAAGAGTTCTGTGTAACTTGACAGATTTGATATTTGGACTAGAAATCTTCAGAAATGTTGATCGGGCTCAATTGATCAACTCATTCTCTCAAAATTTGTTCGGAAAATGGGTGTGTTGTTGTTGTTCAGTTTCCGACTAGTCTCATCCCATTTGCAAATTGTTCAGTTTTCCATTTGCCATTTGCGTTTTTTCTCTTGCAGGATTCTTTGACCAAACATAGGCATTTTGTGAAGCATCTGAAGACACCTGTACTATGGAGTTGGACAACAGGTTTTGAAACAGTCGAATCAGTTGTAAAGACGATTTACTATTTGAATTGGTTTCAAACAACTCACGAAAATAATCATAATTTTTTGGTTGTTGATGTGAATTTTGAAAATATTTGAACTGCTCCTAGAACACCAGAGGTATCGATATGTTGAGTCATTTCAAAATCATATGGAACTGAAATTACTGATAGATCAAATAACACGTTTAGCTTAACAGCCAACCAACCAACAGCTTTATGAATAGGTAAGAATAGGATTCGAATCAATTTCCGAGACGATTTACTACAGATTCGTCGAATTTCGGTAATTTTTCATGCTATTCATGAGTGTGTTATAGAGATTGAATCTATTTCAGGAGGTATCACTGAATATTTTCATTCAAACTCTGATCTGATATATTTCAACTGTTACAATTTGATAATAAATCAGTGTTTTCTCCAAAAGGTCTGTTTGTGAGGAAATGTTGAATTTACTCTGACACCAGTTTTACCAGCCATATCTCCATTCTGATTTGTTTTAATGAATTTTTTTCTAATTCACAAAGCAAAACCTATATAATTACATTCGATATTATGAGGAAATACTCTAAGTCTGATTAACGCCTGTTTCAAGAGCCATTACACTGTATATTCACGCTCTTGCTAGAACGTGAAGATGTTTCAGGCACAATTTTTTTTTGGTCAAGGAATGAATTCTGAATATGAAATACCTTTTCAATTGTTGGACACCAATGTACACTGCTCAAAATACTCTTTGGTACTCGATACTGAAGAAAAGAACTACCAAATCGGGATTCCTGATATTTTGCAATATTATTATAAAAATATTTCAGACCAATAATTCTATTACCTATAATATCGTTACAAAAAAAATTCGAAAGTAATATATAACTGATAATTATGAATTCTTTGAGGATGTTGAATCAAAAAATAATTATTTTTGCTCAATAAACATACTCAAGCGAATAATACACAAAACGTCTTTATGTGTTCACGATGAAAATTATGGAATTACATGTCTTTCAAATCCAAATTGGGTAACCGAAGTCGAAATGCGTACTGATATGAATTTTTATCCAAGTTTTGCCATGAAAATACATGATCACGCATGTTTCTGCTTCAGTGAAAAATCTTCAGGAATGCCGTCACATTCTCCAGTTCTACACAAAAAAGTACAGACAGTTGTGCACGATCCATACTTGTTGATTGCGGAAAAAGACAGGTCTAGTCTCTGTCTTTTGAATCGTTCGTATCTTAGGTAAAGGTTTGTCGGTAAGCATTAATGCTTTTTTGACATCGAAGGAAATTTGACCAATGAAATAGAGTGAATAGAGTATTTTTCGATATTTTAATGCAAATCATTAAATTATCGAAAAATACATGTTTCCCTCTTTTTTTTCGATGAAATCTGAATTTTTGACATGTAGTTCCCTTTTGAAATTTGGGTCATATGATAGAAGAAGTATAGAAGAAGTTGTTCAAAATGAGTACCCGCAGCCGTTTGTAGCACCTCAAATAACGGAGATAAGGCCATTCAGGCATCAGAATTTGCCAAATAATGTTTCTTGACATTGAAACGAATCCCCTGATATGGGTTTCATCTAGATCAGACGACCGGATTTGAACTCTCGATGGGAAGTTTGCCCAATGGATCATCTATGACATAGGAAATTGTATGTTTCTCTAATCTGAAATCTGGATTATCTGTACACCCTGTATATCCCCACTGACATTTGACAGATCTGAAGTTGATGCAAATCAACAGTTGTATACACATCACCATAGAATACCCTCCCCCGTAATCGCTATGTCATCACCCTTGTATACCCCCATTGGCATTGTCAGATCTGAAGTTGATGTAAATTTCCATTTATACTGATGTCTTTTATCCCCAAAACCCCACTGTATATCCTCCATTATCGCGTTGTTCTCTTTAATGTTACATACCCTGTATATTCCCACTGACATTTGACAGATCTGAAGTTGATGCAAATCAACAGTTAGGTACATACACACCATTTTTCCTTCAATGATACAACACCCTGTCCCCGTAATCGCTATGCCAACACCCTTGTATACCACTATTGACATTTGACATATCTATAGATAATGCTAATTTTCATTTATATTGACGTCTTCATTCCTCAATACCGCAAACACTGTATATCATCCATTGTCGAATTGTTTTTTTTAGTGTTACATATCCTGTATAGCAGACCTATCGCCATTTGTATAAAATTTCTATGTCCTTTTGAACTTCACCATGTGAATTTGCTATTTTTTTCACCTCCATGTAAGTAAATTTTATACTTCATTTATCAACTAATATTATATTACTCTTCCTTTATTGTAGAATTCAATGTGAATTCAGCTGATGATGAACCTATGTAGGTTCGAAACATGTACTGAATCACCGTACTGAACATCTTTCAAATATTAAATTGTGGAGACGACTTTGAGTTTTTCTGCATCGTAAAAATATAAATATATTCAATGATATATTATAAATATGAAAAATTGCCACTTGAGTCACATTCGAGTTAGCGTTTGTCCTCGCAAAAAGTAGACAGTTTGTCCAAAGCCCCAAAGGAGGCAATTTTGGCCCCAGAAACCTGCGGAATTCCATCAATTGCATATCAAATACTACATGAAGCTCCATTTTTTAATGTTTACCAATCTGAACGTTGAGAAATCATGTATATATTGCATAGAAATCATAATTTTTAAATTTCATACTAACAGGAAACAGGATTGTTGAGGAAAATGAAATGAAAAGTGAGAATTTAGACAAGTGAAAATGACCACGGAACCACGAAAATACGAAATCTTAAAATTGTGCCCGTTTTCGACCAATTTCTCAAAGTGCTTACCATAGTGCCCCTTTTGGCACAATTGTGCCTTAAACAACACTGAATATACTGTATACTATAAGTTATATTACACACAAACAGCACATACACAGTAGATTGAAACAGATGGTGAGTTTGAGAAGGGAAACCGAGTTATTATGGACGTCTCATTCACTCTGAAGCGCATGCATAGTACTCTCGCCCTCATACTTCCGGCTGGATAATTTTTGTCTTAGGGGATGTTTGGTCACTCTAATTTGTCTTAATGATTGAATATAACTTTTAAACAAATACTTCAATAACATTTTAAAAAATCAGACATGTAAAAATAAGTAAAGTTCATTTATTTTTTGGGTAGCTTAAAAGCGTCTGATAAAAGCTCTGGTCCATCAAAAGTGTCTGACACTTATGATATTACTTTAAAATAATATTCTACATGACATATATAAAAATCAGCCATGTGAATTTAAGTTAAATAATTCTTATTTTTAGTTACCTTTCTCACCTGGTACCTGCCCAGGTGTCACTCGGCAAGTTCCACAAAGCGCGTAGGTATTCAAGGCACACGAGACGCTACTGAAAACTTCAGGTTTCATCCGTGTGAAAATAAGTTATGTCTGATTGCTCTGGGATCTTGGACTAATACGTTTGTATCAATGGGTTCGTTCAGCCGTGCTCAACAGTTGAGTGATGAGTCAACTTGTTCGGCTGAACGGACCGCTGCACCAGTGATCACTCTCAACCTCAGGTTGAGCAGCATTCGCATCAGAAATAAATTACGCTGACTTGTCAAGCGCAATATGTGAGCTGTCAAAATATTAGGTTATAAAATATTTGAATATTTGTGTTTGAATTTTTATAGTAATTATTAATGACTATGGTGGAGTTTAATGCTCAAAATTATCATTTGGTAGTGGGAGAGGAAGGCGTCATTGAAAATAATAAACTTGTGCTATATGTTTATCTTTAGGGAAATAGGTACAAAAAGCGCTGTCAGATATCGGAACGTTCAGCCGACCACGATCGTTGAAGAACAGCGGACTCAACACGTTTAGTGATCATTCTCAACAGTTGCGCACTGGTGAACGAACCCAATGAACCGAACGCTTATCTCTCTGCAGTTACTGATAACTCGACATGCGAATCAACAAACATCTCGATTATACGAATGAAATTCAAAGTCCTGTATTCTCAGTGTTTCGGGAGTAGGTACTGATCATGTGAAACGACCATGACCGTGTAATGTTTTAGCTCGTTGCTAGCGGATACACATTTTCAATTCTTATTGACCATATGAATGAGAAGCAAACGTTGAAAAACCCCTAACACAGTAGCAATAGCGACCCCAAGCACTGTCACGAGGTGAGACGTCAGAGACCTATAAGCGAATAACTCGACGGAAGTGATGACGTCTGCATTAGAAGGCTTGACACCCCAGGAGACTCCCACAGGGCCCCATGCCCCCCAAGCAGCTCTGTGCCCCGTAGCAGCGACGCCTCGCCAACATCGGTCATCATAATACTAAGTGATCCGTTGGTGTAGAGATCAGGGTAGCTCTCACGCAGGCAGTCCAGAGCTCTGGCAATTTCTTTTTCAGTCCGGGCAGTGTTTGACGTCAGTTCTTGGCTAGGTAGCATTAGGTAGCGTGGTTAGGGGTCCAGCTGATAGATGGCGCTAAGTTGAGACGCGTCTGGTGTGACAATTTGGAGCGCTCTGGTCGCAGGATCCAAATCTATTGATTTCACGGGGAAGTGGAGGGGCTGGTCTCAAATTTCCGAACCCCTGCTAAAGTCGATGACTTTCCATAATTAAAAATCAAAAACCTTCATAGTATCTAGCACCGACCAAAGCTTATGCGAACAACGAAGTTATTGCGCCATCCACCCATGGACAAGGTATTTCAAAAACAAACCGAATTCGCCCATTCCTCCTGCGAGGAAAATGTAGAAAAATTCGATGGCATAATACTAGGAGACTGGCGTTAAATCAAATCATCTTTCGAACAATTCGTGTAGGCCAGTCTTAAATTACCTACACAGTAGGTTTTGGCTGTCACCTGTCAGAAAACAACTACTTCCTTGGCTAATACCACGAAGGGCATTGAATTATATCCTTCCAGTGCCAGTTTAGGTTTTTTCACAGAAGAAAATCCTGCATTTGCTTTTGGCGATACAAATGAACGAATTGATTCTGAATTATAGGGGCGGATACACTCGCCCTTCGTGGTACAAGCTAGAGGAATAGTTGTTTTCTGACAGGTGCCAGCCAATGCCCTTCGTGGTATTAGCCAGGGGAGTAGTTGTATTCTGACAGGTGCCAGCCAAAACCTACTGTGTAGGTAATTGGGGACTGGCCTGAACGGATTGTTCGAAAGATGATTCAACAGTTGTTTGTCTATCGTTATGATGCAAGTGTGTGGTTCCGATTTCAGAGGACATTGAGTGCGATATAGTTGTGGTAGATGGTAGTCGCAATCTGTCACTTGGATTTCGTGTAGTACCGCTCGCAGAACCTTAACAGTGTGTCCCAAACGTATCCATTGGTTTGTTCACTGTAAAATGCTTGAGCATGGTACTGCCGTTTGATATTGATAATCAAACAATTGTAGAAAGTCACAATGGAAAGACTACTAGTTCTTCTGACAATATGACTTGCTGTCACATAGTTACTTTTTTGTATCAACTTTGGATACCATACATACATAACTATAAATCTATTTGGTTCCAGTAACCTATAGTCGACATATGAATTTAGGAGGAAAGTGTTACTTTGGTGATGTGATTCTATGCCGGTGAGCCATAGATGCGGGAATAGTATATTGTTGACCAGGTAGGAAAAGCCTTATATTACTGGACTCAGTGAGGAATTGTCGTACAGGAATGTGGCTTCTCCTACAAGTTGAAAATACCATTTTCCGCAAATCGTTTGAAATTTGACAGAGATTAAATAATCTCGAATAAATCGCGAATAATGTTTATCACAAATGAATTGTGCTTAGAAACTTGTGATAAAACTATTATGGAAACTGTTTTCAATAAATTATGTAAGACAATAACAATTGTGAGGAAATATCATTTGCTCACAGTAAGGAAATCTTACTATTTATTCAAGAAGTTTCGTCTGAAATGTCAACATTTCCCAGTGATGTGCGAGAAAGTTGTTTTTCAACATCTATAATACAAACCTACTCTATCCGAACTGTTCTTGATAGGACAATAAGGTACATTGTATGTCTTCAATTCAATTTCCTCACCTGATAACACAATAGCTTCATTGTGTTACAGTTGTAGGATGTCTTCAAATTCATTTCCACACCTGATAAAACAATGAATTCATTGTGTTACAGATGTAGTTATTGTTATACAATAAATCAGGTCCGCTATACCATTCGTGTGGGGACATAAAATGTACAACCCAGCTTATCAGCGTGAAGAGAATACTCGTATTTCCCCAAAACGTATAATCTAAGAATTAAAAATGGAATGAGTGTTATCAGATCGAAGTCTAATCAAATCCTTGGTATTCAGAATCTATCCTGTCTGTTCCCTCATCCTCGTAACCCCTTGTTGATTATGGACAATTACCGTAAAGGAACCGGAAGTCTCATGGAAGCCACAGCTTCCTGATTATACTCCGGTATTGCAGTGTTCATTACCTGATTATATCCTCACTCTAACTCAGATTATCTCGTAATCGGAGTCAGCATTTGTACATGCATATAATACGTGACCCAGTGACCCAACAAAAACAAAAAAATATTTTAGGAAAAATTGCGATCATCGTAGAATCAATCGAACATTGATTATGTCAGGTTAAGATTTCGTTGAAACTATAATCATTAAAGATTAAATGTCTTACCTGGAAAAAAATTCATTGTCCATTATACGAGAAGATACGTTCGATTAGACAAAAATGGTAATCACGTAGTTTTCTTGCTACTAGCCACTGCTTCTTGCGACAAAGAACTAACAAAAACAGTGATACCATATCGATAACTCACCGTGCCCTGGATAATGTTTCACAGGTGGAGCATAAACATTTTTTTAAGGTAAGGAAAGGATAACCAGAAAATATATATTGTCATTGTGGAGGGTGAGTCTAATCAAACGTGGCTTCTCTTATAATAAAGATTGAATTTTGTTGCAAGTGAGAACTTCGAGCCACTTTCTCATATCATCCCATCATATCAATCATATCATTCTTATGAACAATTTTTGTTCTTTCAAAAATCGCTTTGTCATCAGAAATGCCTAATCTTATGTTACATAATTAGGCTAGATATGGGTACATTTCTATTTATCCGAATGTGATTCTGAAGGAGGAGAAATAAATATTTTACCATCATTTTTCCCGAGAGACCTTCGAGAGTACCCTGAAAACTTCTGTGAATGTTTCAGATCATACTTCCGATAAGACTATTCACTTATACTTGCGCAAAACCGCTAAGGAAAGTCGGGCACTATGACTCGTGAATATACACGCACATATAAAGATATGTTTTATAGAGATATACATCTTGTATATCAGACATTATTTTTCGATGTTTTATTGAACCTGTAAATTTCTGAATCAATCAGGTATGAGAGAAAATATCCTATGCCTGACCTATATATATATATATATATATATATATATATATATATATATATATATATATATATATATATATATATATATATATATATATATATAGGTTTATCAATCCTACGGTTTGAGGACTCGTATAATGTAAACACTTTATACAACTTATACAGCTTATACGGTGAAAAACGTCCCCAAAGTGTATTGAGTATATTATCAGTAGGTATAAGCAGTTATATATGTATCTCCGAAGTGTCTTTTTTATTTCATACATTAATTATTGTTGAACATATTTCGGTTCAATTTCTAATTTGTGAATACATCTTCTAAAGAGATCAAATTTGTTGGTTTGTGGGTATCAATAAAATAAAATCATCTTTTGAACAATTCGTTCAGGCCAGTCTCAAACTACCTACACTGTGTGTTTTGTCTGGGAGCTATCAGAAGACAACTACTCCTCTGGGAAAAAGCACGAAGGGCATTGGATTTTTTTTTATACAGATTCACACGAAAGGAAAGCCCTGTAATGTTTGAAGAACACCGCGTGAATCAAGCGACAGGAGATACGAATTAACGTTCACTTTGAATTTTTGAAGTTTGTAAGCCGCAGGAAAAACCTCTCTCGGCAAGAAGTTCCAAAGTTTAGCTGTTCTATTGAAAAAAGATCCATGAGCAAGAGAGGTTCGACAGGTCTCCAAGTTCACAACAAAGGGGTGGGAATTCTGTGCTCGTCGGGTCATACCCGTAGATACTGACAAGGGTGGAACAATTGATGACAATTCAGAGGAGCACCGACCATGAAAATATCTATATAAGAGAGACTTCAAATCTGGATGTATTTTTTGATGCTGAACAATTTTTCGAAAAAACATTTCCCAAGATATTTTTCTAAATAAGAGTATAGTACTTTACTCTTGTCTCAAAATCAAATGTTTGAAGGCTCCCCGTATATTACGTGTGTTTGACTGTATTTTGTTAGTGCATGTTCAGCTCGAGAGAATGCAAAAACTTTCATGAAGAATAACTTTTCGTCGAAAAACCCTTAATAAATAAGTTTCCCATATGGTGCAAACTTTTGGGATGACACTGTAGAATATATATCCTTGTTTGATCAGCCGTAGTGAAACGTCCATTGGATATTGGAATCATTGTGTCAGTTCTTTCTCTCTAGTTCGTATGTCGAAGATCATAATAACTGAAGAGAGAAAAGACCCATCAAGATATTTTCGCATATTGAAGTTTTTAAATAACCCACTTTCATTAGACTTGTTCTTGGATAAAAAGGGTGGATTGTGAGTTGTGAGAACATCCCCTTTTCATTCTGGAATCCGCGGCAACTACTATTGATATCACAGAACATAATTGTTTTGTGGGGTTGGGTACTGTGATCAGGGGCCTGTTTCATGAAATTACAAGTCTTGTAGCTACCAGAGAAAGACAATGCAGGTACAGATAAAAAACGAGTAAAAAACAATTATTTATCATCGTCTTCCTTTGTATTTCTCTTGTAGCTACAAGACTTGTACGTTCTTGAAACAGGCCCCGATGGTGAGTCATTGATATTACTAGATTCTGGCACAGAAATATGCTCAGGGCCTGTTTCACAAAAATACAAGTCTTGTAGCTACAAGAGAAAGATAACGGAACGCGATACTTAACAATAGTTTTTTGACTGTTTTCTACCTATAATACCCACATTGTGTTTTTCTTTCAGCTACAAGACTTTTACTTTCATGAAACAGGCCTCTGCACTCGGCGATTTATTGAAAGAAAAAAATATACAAATTGGCTCATGTTCGTATTACTACTCTATTTTCTTGACGGTTATGTCGATCGTACAAAATATGAGTAGAAGTTCTGCAGTTGAGTCTAACTCACAAATAGAATAAAAATTTTCGAGTCGGCCATCTTTATTCCCTAAGACTTTCAAGAAATCATCATGGCCGACTCGACATATTCGATAAGTGAAATAGAATGGGCTCAGAGGTCGGTTTATGAACTTACGGATACATATTGTATACTCGATACGAACCAGAATCCGCTTCGAACAAATTGCATGTGACGCGATTTTGTGAGGAAAAAAACACCACCACTTCAAAAATGATCAATTTGAAACGCTTTCCATATCCGATGAAACCACGATCTGACATATTCCTGATTGGTCCAGTTTCAAATTTGAATCGATCAGAAAGCTGTCGAAGGCAATAGGCTCGTTTCCTGATTTTTTTTAATTCGTCGAAAAGAAAATTGGAATTGGCGTTTGTCCCATCTCTGTACGTTACGGGATAGTCGAGATATAAATCATTTAAATTTAAATATCGTAGGACGATGACGTCATGGTCCTGAGACTTCAGTATATAGCTAATAGAAAATAGTTATAAGTGCAATGTTGTAGCTGTAGTATAGTAATGATAGTTACTTCAAATAATATGATTTGTTGCTGATTGTTCATAGTGATCATGAATTTTTCTGAAGACGACGAAAAATCAAATCGGACTGAATTTGAAATCATAATGACGTTACCCAACATCAATATTACCGAAACACTGTCATAGGTATTTACGTCGCTATGATTTGTTGTTACGTGCTGATATTGTTTTGATTCACAGATGATATCGCGTCAAATATGAACCCTAATTCTGGTTCAGAAAAAGCTGGGGTAATACTCCAGTCCCTATGAGGCACTTTTTTGTGGTAATCATGTAATTCGGTTTCCTCTACTTCACAATTTTTAACATAAAATTTCTGTTGTTTGAACGTACAGAATCAGCCCTTCTTCATATCAAAACACCACACACACACCCTTGATTACTCGTTTTCAAAATTTTCAAGCAGAAAAAAAAACACTATTTTTTCAAAAAATCCAACTTTCTTCAAAAGTCAACATAAATATATCAGTTCTCAACAATGAGAGCGGCAACATTGCAAAATACATCACTTTCGACTGACATTGCACTATGACAATGAGAATGACATGACAACAAATTGGAAATGGTTTGAGAAGAGATGTAATTTTTAAAAGAATAATGGTTTTTACTACCTAAAAATGTTGAAAATGAGTAAATAACTGCATCAGTTCTTTAACATTCTATTATAGTGTGCTCTATGCTCGTACAAATCAACTTGAATGTTCTTCTCGGGAGAAAAAACCGTCTCTCTTTTTGGATTAATTTTCTCACAGGAAATCGGAATACTAATTTTTCTACGAAAGTAATACTTTCGAACAAGATAATTCAAAATTCAACTAGAGTTTTCACTTCTTCAAATTTATTTCTCGTAATGATTTCCACAGTAGCTACACGAACTTTTAAGTTCGAAAAAAGCTGACCTCCGTCAAAACAAGATGTGCATTTCCTCTGATGTAAATATTCATTTTAATGGTTTTGAATTTCTACATTGGAATCCTATTTTTATAATATTGAAATGTCAATTCCACGTTGGACTATGTTGCCAGCTCGTGTGGCATGATAGAAGTTTTTGTGAACGTGGGATATGCTGGAGAATTGCACTCAGTTTAACGAAAAACTCAGTTCAACCGAACTCAGATTCGGTGAATTTCCCCCATAGTTAGTCAAGCCTGTGTAATTCGAAGCGTTTTTGTTACGCCATCTACCCTTTGGCGATATTTCCGTGTACTTGACAGTGCACGACAAAAATTTCCTACTCCTGGGGTGCGTTTACAATTATTATCGTCGGGCGATCGCTCGACGACGTCCGACGATAATCCAACTGTTCCCAATTGTCGTCGGTTAAAATATACCCAAATGTCATAACACCCAAATTTCGTTATGCCCACACTCACCGAACATACCCGAATGATGCGCTGTTGCCAAATTCATCCTTCTTTTAGGTTAGGTTAGTTAGGTTAAGTTAGATTGGGTTAACAGGAAATTGCAGAATATCTGGTAAATTTTGCAACAGTGCATCATTCGGGTATGTTCGGAGAGTGTGGGCATGACGAAATTTGGGTGTTATGACATTTGGGTGTTACACACTTTGGGTGTTATGAACTGTGGGTGTTACGAAATGTGGGTGTTACGCAGCGCACCCGATCGACTTTTTAACCCAGTAAATAGTTGGTGAAGATTTGTCGAGGTTGCGCAGTGCGTGCAAACTATCAAAAAGCAAAATTAAATCACCTTAATCTTCTGTGATGGTGTGAGGTGTGACTGACGAAGAGGTTACATAGTTGATCTTTAATCTTTATCATTATCGTTAAGCTCTGCTCATTCCATAGCTCATCATTATTCATTACGTCATCACGAACATTTCTGGTTGACAACTGTGAATGCACCCCTCAAGGAAAAAGTAGGTGCAGAGTTCGATTCGGTCTGCCAGTTTGACTGAAATATTGAAAGAAAGATAACTGGGATGGAGCTTCAAAATAGAGTTGACGATAGAAGTCTGTGAAGGAAATGGAAGCTTAGGGCCAAATGCACTGTTTGCATTGATTGTGGTTTATCTTAACCAGGGTTTGGTTGCTGTGGATCGCCAATCAGATCTCTTGTTCCTTAGTCATTTAACCTATATTAGTTTGAACCTTCATTAAATAGAGCGGAGCAATTGGCCCTTGGCATTTAAATAATCTTCAAAACATAAATGATCTACGGCATTGACAAAAATTCCACTTCTGTTTCTGAATTGATTGTCATTTTTGTTTTTATGTGTAAGTATTAAATCAGGAAAATGTGTGATTTAGGCTACGACGTCCGTAAGAAAAATGAAAGGAATGGCATGACTTGGACACGAAATCACTAGTGTCATCTACCCATAGTATCTATCCCTTCAAATGATATTTCCATACGGTTGACCAACTAATATCTCTATAGCAATGGATTCATCATGTGAACTAACAGCAGAAGTTGGCTGACGAAAGGAAAAGAAGCCTTTCAACAATAATTACCCAACTCATAAGTGAGTATATTTTCAGATACTGCCTATAAATCAGATATATAACATAGTTTGTGCCAGAACCGATTTGAAATTCACATGGAAAACGGAAAAATTGAAAACTTCCTCATATAGCTCACATGGAGTTGATAGAATCTCTAATTTCTTATGTAATTTTCCCATGCCCTATTATATTGCTACTATAGTGCATTCACGTTTTCCTCGCTTCGCGCGACTTTCATTTGCTGTTTCATTTGTTTTGTGCTTCAAACTGTGGTCATCCACTAAATAACGGCTGTACTATATCGATTTATATATTCAGATGAGCCACTTCATGTAATTATGATTGCACTTCACAGGTAAATTCATTCAATCGTATATTTCTTGAATCAGGGCATTTCTTAATCGAGCCTAAAAATGTTTCAATAATATAGAAAAAGGGATGACTCGACACAAAAATTTCTGAAGGCAACGAAGAGAAAAACAAGGAATTCTTTCTTCGAGTTTTTCGGGTTATCAACCAAATACAATCTAAATATCTCTATTATACTGTAGATGGCGAAACAAAAACGCTTCGAATCCTCTTTATATAGGCGTTGATTGGTTTCACCATTGTTTAAAGATATACATAGTTAGTCAACCATATGAAAATATCATTTCAAGGGATGGAGACGTGTAGATGACACTAGTGATTTCGTGTCCAAGTCATGTATTTTCTTTTATTTTTATTATGGACGTCTTATCCTGAATCACACATTTTCTTGATTAGTTACGCATAATTCCAAAAGATGGCAATCAATTCAGAAACAAAAGTGGAATTTTTTGGTCAATGTCGTACATCATTTATGTTTTGAAGAATATTTTAATACTTAATCTTCCATTTCCTCCATAAACTTCTACCGTCAACTCTTCAATGAAGTTTCATCAACTCTCCTTCAACATTACAGTCGAACTGACACACTGAAACTGTACCTATTCTTCCCCAGGCCCGGTTTCACCAACTACCTCAATCTCAATTTTGAAGGTATCTGATAGTTTCAACCCTTCAGTATTGGCTATTGGCTCTGGGAATGCGGGTAAAATTAGAAAATACATTTCCTATCATTGTGGCCAGACGAACAAGGATTGGAACTGCCTGTCCCATGGAATGTACTTCTTGCCCTAAATGTCTAGAAACCCTGGTGGTGGAATTGATGCGATATTGTTTAGAATTCTATGGCGACATTTTCACCATTTCGTGTTGTTTTGCTCAATAACGTCTCTAGAGACGCTGCCTGTCGGCATTAGTAAAGTCATAATAAAATTTGATATCAATTTATTTCATTTCTGAAAGATATGAGTTCCGCACCCAGCTGAATTCGAGTTGCCCTATTGTGCATCTTAGTTTTGAGAAGTCTCGTTATTTATATGTTACTTCGTTTTCCATTCAGTGGTGCTAATAGTTGTGTTTGTGAGCTAGTAACGTGTGCGATATTACCGCTATAATAATGTTGATGGATAGTGTGGAGCCGCAGATAATACTTTCATTTGTGTGCAGTACCGAATTAGAAATAGTATCTGAATTATTGAATGTATAGATATTATCATCACCTTAATGATTTTCAAGCACAATGGAAATATAATTAGAACCGATTTTGACATTTTTTTCGAAGAGTTGACTATCTGCATTTCGATTTGAGGTAAAGATTTGTTATTATGATAATGTATCGTCATATTTCAAAAATATTTTCGCAAGAACTTGCGTATTCCGATGTGTACCTAGGTACCGTACAAATAATAAGTCAAAGTGCGTTGGTCCAGTAGAGCATACGTTACTCGTCACATTCACACCTTCCTCCTACTTCGATCTATTTTTTTCTCTAATATTTCCATTTCACTTGAAAATAACTTTATTTTGAAGTTTCCTGACTAAGATGCATAGGAAACCCTGGAGTATCTAGTGATTCGATATTGGCCACGTTTACACCGTGCGCTAATTTGGTATTCTGACCAAGTTGACCATACCAAATTCAGACTAAGTCAATAAGTTACTGCCTGTTTACACCATCTTCAATTAGTAAACAGTATGGTTCTTATTTGGTAAGAACACCAAAGAACATGGCAGAAGTATAAACAGGTTTGCAACTCTGCTGTAACTCATATTTTTTGACATGAAAACACCAAATAATTCATGGATTGAAATCAGAAATAATAAACATTAGATTTGGATTTGATATATGTGGTTGTATTATGTTGATATATAGCAAAAATATATATAAAAATGGATTTGAGAGTAAGGGCAATTGTAGTTTTGAAGTACATTGGCAAATGATGAATTGTGAAAGAAAGGCGAGATTATCAAAAATTAAAAGGCTTCATAGAAGGAATATGATAAAATATCTGGAGTTGAGAATAAAACAGGTAAGGAAAATGATAATGAAATTATAAAACAACAAAATACACAGAGCTCGGATTTATGCTTAGCAAAGATTCAAACCAAATTTTGCAACTTGCGGATAGTCAAGGCCGTAGGTGTTCACACCATTTTGGTCACTTAACTATTTTGGTCTGGTACGCAACAATTTTGAGTACGAAACCAAGCTGGTCACCTGACTAAGTGTACTGTTTACACCAAGATGACCAAGACAATTTGGTTAAAATAAAGTCAGTCATCTTACCAAGCGACGGTGTAAACGTGGCCATTGTTTAGAATTTATTGGCGAAAAACAATCGACGATTACAAAAGCTTTCTAATTTTTGTATAGGGGGCGTTACATGAGCATTTTCGAAAATCTGTCAAATGTCGGTTTTGTCAGATTGAGGTTTATTTTTGTCAGTGAAAACTCTGAAATTATTTCTTCGCATTCAACAGTGTTTGAAAGTCTATATAAGTAAAATAAGTTTTGAAGTTATTACAAGTACTTTTTCACGATGTGTAGAAGATTTCATATTTTGTGTGGTCAGTCAAAATCTGGGGATTCAAATATTATTTTTATTCAGTACCTGAGGTAAGTACAAAAAAATCGCCCCAAAATAATAACATGAATGTAGCGTTGTAGCTAATTTTATTCGTTTCAGAAAGTCTTATTTCGAGGAGGAAACATCTTTAGCTCTTATCAATGAGATATTGAAAACAAAACTTTGTTTAAATAAGGGAAATATCGATGTGATACGTATTCTGAACCGTTGCATAACTGATGTGTGTATCCCCAATTCCAAGACAGTCCATCACTATCAATACACTAGCATGAAGTTTGTCGTACATTCTCAGGTGAATGGGCAAAGTAAATATTCTCGGAATCAAAGTCAAGTTTTACAAACTGATATAAAAACGCTAAAAACTTGTAGAGGTAGCAGGTGACAGTGACAGTATTGACAGGTTGTTAACGGTAGGTTTCCACGTTACATGCACGTTTTCTGAAACACATTTGATTGGCTGTCAGGACTGTCAAAATCTCAGTAGACAAATAATAAACAATGGTGGAATATTCGGTTGCACATTCCTCTCTACTGAAAATTGAGCTTCATATGGTATATGACTATTTGCCATCTACAATAGCGATCTGAAGCTTTTGCGATCTCAGAAATCAAGCAATCAGTTTTCGCCAAGTTTATCCCAAAATCATTCTGGTATAAGTAGATACACCAGGGTTTCCTAGGCATCTTATTCCTGACGCTCGGTTAGGAAATTGAAAGTGCATAGTCAACCAGCCCATCAGACAACTATATTGTTGTTTTGAAGAGCAAAATCTAATGTCATATTTATATAAAATTGAAATCAAATGAAAAGAACACACATCTATGTCATTCGGCTGGTGTTCTTAACAAATAATATAGACTGCCGATTGGTCAGAGTCAAAAAGTAAAGTATGACAATCCGACCGGTCGGCTGACTATACATTTCCTAGAAAAATTTTAACGAATTCGGTTGCAAGTGCCATCTGAATGGAAACCAACATGAAGTCTATTATCATAGTAGGCTAGTGTCGCCACTTCTACCCCAAACTCTCATAGATATAAATGGCAACACCAGGGTTTCTAGACATCTTATTCTTGCCGAAGGTGATATGAAGCAAGATATTGCTGCCACAGAATATACTTAATTACTACATACAGAAGCGAATCCAATGACACATCCGGTAAAAGCCACACACCTTCCCAAAGTGCACCAATGAGAGGGTAATAAAATATTCCACTGTTTTTCTTCAGTAATTCAGATGAAGACAGCTAATTAATTTGACGCATATCACATGAATTTTCTCAGTGGTGTTTCCTATTGTTGGTATATATTCAGGGCTATTCACTAAGCAGAGTTGTTATGGATAGCGACTAAAGATTGTCGTTATGTTCAAGGTCAGTTGCTAAGCGCCAAATTGAAATTCACTTTTCAAGTTAAGTTGCTACTATAATGACCAGTTGCTGTGAGTAGTGGTTCACAGGCAACTGCTTTAGATATCTTGTTAAGGAAAAACAGCTTACCACCGTCATTATGGCAAGATATTCAGGGCTATTCACTAAGCAGAGTTCTTATAGATAGCGACTAAAAATTGTCGTTATGTTCAAGGTCAGTTGCTAAGCGCGAAATTGGTATTCACTTTTCAAGTTGCTACTGTAATGACCAGTTGCTGTGAGTAGTGGTTCAGAGGCAACTGCTTTAGATATCTTGTTAAGGAAAAACAGCTTACCACCGTCATTATGGCAAGTTATTATCAGTTGCTACGACGGTTAGCAACTGCAATAACCACTTTACTTAGTGAATAGCCCTGATTATCAGAGTTGCTACGACGGTTAGCAACTGCGATAACCACTTTTACTTAGTGAATAGTCCTGATTGTCAGATTTCTCAGTGTGCCAAAGTTCGATCATTGTAAATTTTTTTTGGGATACCTAATTGTGTTAGGTTACCGATTCGCTTCTGTATGTAGTAATTGAGACACCGCGGGCATATCTGACAGACGACAGTAAATGACAGTTGTCAATCCAGCCTGCTGGACATACAAACCTGAGGTGTTTTCTGGCGCTCTTGTATTCAAAACTTATTCGTCTCTCTATCTCTCTCTCACTATAGGGCTAGCCGTATGCGACAGAGAAGGAGACAGACGAATACGTTTTGAATACATGAGCGCCAGAAAACGCCTCTGATTCACCTATGCTGAGTGTGTGTTTATGTCATATTTTAAAATCTTTTTTCTGAATAATGGCTCAATTTTGTGCGATCGTGAAATGTGAAAGTAATAGCGGCAGACATAGTGTTTCATTCCATCGATTCCCTTCTATTTTCGACAATAGAAACAAGATCAATCCTCTTGCTGAAAAGAGATGTGAATTGTGGATTCAGGCAACTAGAAGAGCAGATTTAACTTCTCATAAGTTGAAATGGGCAACGGTGTGTTCAAAACATTTTGTAGGAGATATTTTCAAAGAATCTAGGAAACATAGGCAACATAATTTTTTTTTCATTTCAGACAAGCCAAGTGCACTCAAAGATGTTGACAATATAGACTGGGTACCGAATCAATTACTTAGCTACAAAACAAATATCAATGCAGTTCGAAGCATTCAGATATTGTATCGTAGGGAACAGCGTGATAAAAATGACATCGCAAATATTCCAGTTGATATGGATGAATTTGATGATGATTCTTTGTGTGAATTACCCAGCTGTTCAAAACTTGAATATTATTGATGAGCAAAATCAAACTCTGAATCATATAAATCAACCAGTTGAAGGAGTGGAACATCCACAAAACTCTGGTGAACACCTATGTCCCGATATTGATTTCGAGTTGACTTAATCATTCCTATTACCATTACCATATGGAAAGATGGTTGTGGTTTATAATTTTGTAGAGCCTTATACAACATATCCTAAATCTGTTTTTTCAAAATTATTATTTATTAAAGTACATTTTCAGTATTGTTCTCACAAGCTTCACTCCAATCCCTCTAATCCATTTAAATATGAACATATTGTATGAATCCAAACTTTTATAGCCTTCGAAGTCTTCTCCTGTGCATACACTTTTATATACAAAATAGTTTATAATGTCACACAACATGTCATGAAACTTTAGGAAAGTATTCCACAGCATTACTACAATCCCCAAATTTTGATAAATAAGGATCACATCCCTTACTTTCCTTTCTCCAAATATCTCTCCTGGCTATCCATAGACATGGTGTTGAAATAATCACTTTTATCAGCCATTTCACATACAATTTCCTTGCAAGCAGGAAGAATAATGAATATAGATTGCAAAATTTTAGACACTTATATATGTCAGGTACGCTAAGGGTATACCCAAAATTTGGGTAAACCCGTAATTTCTTCATAATTACGATAATAATCTCATTGAATTACCATTGTTGCTTATGGAAGTAGGGTTTGTTTGTCCAGCAGGCTGATTGACAGTTGTCTTGTGACGTCACATGCCCGCGGTGTATTCTGGGTTGCTGCTATAATATAAAATAGACTGGGCATTAGAGTGAGAGGAATGACGCCAATAACTAAAACGGTATGAACATATTCAACTAAGGGCATTTGCGTCACCATTTACGTATGACGTCATGATGTATCACTTGTTGCATACTTGCATAGCCAAAACTCCGTTTGTCATTGATGGAGTTTGTTTGTTTTGGTGATTTTTTGAAGCTATTCGAAGTCTCCAACAGTGAATTGTTTGATGTTCATGAATATTTAGACTTATCAGTGTTTGTACTTTCAAGGAGTTTTGTTAGAATGTACAAATTTTTACTATTGTGAGCTTCCTCTATTGTATTGCAATAAAAAAAACTCGTTCACAACTTCAGTTTTTATTTATTTGGCTTTCTTTTTCACACAGGTACTGAAAACCATATGAAATGAACGTTTTTACTACAGTTAAGTCAGTGAAAAACTGACCGATATTGATAAAAAGAGAGTTTTGTTCCTATCTGAATGAAAGAAACAAAAGACCGACTGTATCTAACTATGCAACACATATTACTGAAGACGTTACACATTACAGCAATCGTACCTAATCGTTCACAATGACGTAGATGCCTTCAGTTGGTACCGCAAAAACTTGTATTTGAGGATTACCCGACACCCAGTCCATAATCAAGTTTATGTGACAAACCAAAATTTTGTGGTATTTACCGTGGTTAACCTTTGGTTTGAGATGGCGTGCGACTAGATGACATCATTTATTAGAACCACTTGAATGCGCCGGTTTTACTTTACTTCCTGTGTTTGTTGTGCTAGTATTATCGTTATTTCCAATCCCAAATCTTTTCCTTTAAAAATCAATTGGAAAATACCAAAAAACTAGTTCCTATCTTAATGCTTGATTTCCAATTTTAGTTCTCATTTGAAAAATTCCCAATGTTGAATTCATCAAACTTTTTATAAAATGCGGAAATAAGAACAAAAATGAGAAATAATAAAGTTATTGGGTATAAATCGTAAATGCTGTATAGTAATTTAACAGCTCAAAGCAGATTTACAGTGTGAATCTCCGAGACCTCTATTCGGTAATTATTACCCTCGTAATATAGACTTATTTATATTCATTTGTATTTATCCATAATAAATATTATCACCAGAAAACTTGGAGTATCGAAGTCCAAAAAACATAACACAAATATTGAGCTGAAAAATAAAAATGACAAAATCCCGCGAGAAAAGTTTTCCAAACTCATAACCGGGTAAATAAAACTGCTCCATTAGACAGTCCAGGGCTGCAATTCTCGAGTCATACGGATTGGATTTTCATACAAATAAAGTGACGTAGAAATAGATATATGGACTGAATGTGTTGAACTGCGACACAACACGAGAGTCGTATACGGATTAATTTCAAGAATTGCAGCCCAGATACTTGTCAAAAATGTCAAATGAATCAATATTATGGTATCTGCCCCCCAGGAACTTTCGTTTGATTCATTCAAAAGAATGTGGTTTCCGTGGTAAAACTGGTGTTTGCCCCCCAGACATCACGTGATATGGAATGCCTAATAGGTACGTAAATAACAAAATTTTGCGTCGATAACTATGACACTTAACAGCTGATTTATGACGTCACTAATATATAACCAAACGAATAACCAAAGTCGCTTGAATGGTGTGGTTATGGTGGATTCATGCAGCAATCGTAACTCGAAATTCGCAAGTCGTAAGGAAGAAGTTGAGTTGATATTAAGTCGGAATTCGTAAGATATTGAACAAATTTCCACTCTTACGATTCAACAGCTCTTGAGATTGCTGCATGAATGGTTTATATTTTGTTGCGACTTCCGATTTCCGAGCTACGATTGTTGCATGAATCCACCATTAGTACCAGTCTAAATAAGTAAATACCAATTCATTTTGGTTGTCCGCATAAAATTGGTTCGGTTACATATATTACGTAAATGGGAAACATCAATTTTTGTGAGAGGCGTAACATTGTTGATAGTGATGTGCCAACTCGGGATAAACGCAACTCGAATTGATATTCAGGTAACCAGAGTTGACTCGATTTGGCTGGATGAATTTTTTCTCATTTCAACAATATAAATGACTTTTCTTCGTAACGATATTGTTTGGGAACCATTGTAATGAATTAAAGTACGTGTAATTTGAATAAAAAATGAATTTATTTATCGTTCATATATGTATTTTGGTGTCATACGGATGATACGCTAGGGCGGAGGTATTCAAATTATACCGATTTCCAACTCGAAATAGAGAAAATTCAACTCGAGTTGCCCATCACTAATTGTTGACCAATACTTCACGAGGTTTGTTCTCATTGCTACCACATCTACAAAATTTCTTTAGAATCGTACATGCTTATTAATGATCTAAATTCATTGTTTTTTCAGGCTTGTAGAATTCTTTGTTTATCTCTTCATTTCCTTAAGAAATGTTTGTGTCGAGTCTTCCTTTTTTCTATTATTGAAACATTTTCAGGTTCGATTAAGAAATGCCCTGATTCAAGAATTATACGATTGAACGAATTTACCTGTGAAGTGCAATCGTAATTACATGAAGTGGCTCATCTGAATATATAAATCGATATAGTACAGCCGTTATTTACTGGATGACCATAGTTTGAAGCACAAAACGAATGAAACAACAGATGGAAGTCGCGTGAGGCGAGGAAAAACGTGACTGCACTACAGTAGCAATATAATAGGGCATGGGAAAATTACATAAAAATTAGGGATTCTATCAACTCCATGAGCTATATGGGGAAGTTTTTAATTTTTTCGTTTTCCATGTGACGCACTTTGACTTATTATTTGTACAGTACCTAGGTACACATCGGAATACGCAAGTTCTTGCGAAAATATTTTTGAAATATGAAGATACATTATCATAATAACAAATCTTTACCTCAAATCGAAATGCAGATAGTCAACTCTCCAAAACAGAAAAAAATGTCAAAGTCGGTTCTAATTATATTTCCATTGTGCTTGAAAATCATTAAGGTGAAGATAATATCTATACATTCATTAATTCAGACACTATTTCTAATTCGGTACTGCACACAAATGAAAGTATTATCTGCGGCTTCACACTATCCATCAACATTATTATAGCGGTAATATCGCACACGTTACTAGCTCACAAACACAACTATTAGCACCACTGAATGGAAAACGAAGTAACATATAAATAACGAGACTTCTCAAAACTAAGATGCACAATAGGGCAACTCGAATTCAGCTGGGTGCGGAACTCATATCTTTCAGAAATGAAATAAATTGATATCAAATTTTATTATGACTTTACTAATGCCGACAGGCAGCGTCTCTAGAGACGTTATTGAGCAAAACAACACGAAATGGTGAAAATGTCGCCATAGAATTCTAAACAATATCGCATCAATTCCACCACCAGGGTTTCTAGACATTTAGGGCAAGAAGTACATTCCATGGGACAGGCAGTTCCAATCCTTGTTCGTCTGGCCACAATGATAGGAAATGTATTTTCTAATTTTACCCGCATTCCCAGAGCCAATAGCCAATACTGAAGGGTTAAAACTATCAGATACCTTCAAAATTGAGATTGAAGTAGTTGGTGAAACCGGGCCTGGGGAAGAATAGGTACAGAGTTCAGTATGTCAGTTCGACTGTAATGTTGAAGGAAAGTTGATGAAACTTTATTGAATGAAGTTGACGGTAGAAGTTTATGGAGGAAATGGAAGATTAAGTATTGAAATATTCTTCAAAACATAAATGATGTACGACATTGACCAAAAAATTCCACTTTCGTTTCTGAATTGATTGCCATCTTTTGGAATTATGCGTAACTGAACAAGAAAATGTGTGATTCAGGATACGACGTGGACACGAAATCACTAGTGTCATCTACCCGTATCCATCCCTTGAAATGATATTTTCATATGGTTGACTTCGTATCTCTTTAAACAATGGTGAAACCAATCAGCGCCTATGTAAAGAGGATTTAAAGGGTTTTTGTTTTGCCATCTACAGTATAATAGCGATATTTGGATTGTGGTTGCCTGATAACCCGAAAAACTCAAAGAAAAAATTCCTTGTTTTTCTCTTCGTTGCCTTATAAATTTTTGTTTCGAGTCATCCATTTTTCTATATTATTGAAACATTTTTAGGCTCGATTGGGAAATGCCCTGATTCGAGAATTATACGATTGAACGAATTTACCTGTGCAGTGCAATCTTAATTACATGAAGTGGCTCATCTGAATATATAGATCGATATAGTACAGCGTTATTTACTGGATGACCACAGTTTGAAGCTTAAAACGAATGAAACAACAAATGAAAGTCGCGCGAGTTGAGGAAAAACGTGAATGCACTATAGTAGCAATATAATAGGGAATGGGAAAATTACATAAAAAATTAGGGATTCTATCAACTCCATGAGCTATATGAGGAAGTTTTTAATTTTTTCGTTTTCCATGTGAATTTCAAATCGGTTCTGGCATGAACTATCTTATATATCTAATTTATATATGAAAATATACTCACTTATGAGTTGGGTAATTATTGTTGAAAGGCTTCTTTTCCTTTCTTCAGCCAAATTCTTCTGTTAGTTCACATGATGAAGCCATTGTTATAAAGATATTAGTTAGTCAACCATATAGATATATCATTTGAAGGGATAGATACTATGGGTAGATGACACTAGTGATTTCGTGTCCAAGTCATGTCTTTCCTTTCATTTATCTTACGGACGTCGTAGCCTAAATCACACATTTTCCTGATTATATAATTACACATGAAACCAAAAAATGGCAATCAATTCAGAAACAGAAGTGGAATTTTTCGTCAATGCCGTAGATCATTCATGTTTTGGAAAGGGCCAACTGCACTGCCATTTAATGAAGGTTTAAACTAATGTAGGTTTATTCATTATCAATATACATTTTTGTTCTGAATCAACACAAGTATTTGGGTCAAGATATATCATTTTATAACGTTGATGGAAAACTTTTATCAAAGGTATAAATGATATATAAATTTGTATAGTAATATAATATACCAACACGTTGTAAATAAACGTTCAGATCGCGCATGAAGTAAATTATAATAATACGTTGAAACACAACGTTTCTCAATAATATGATTCTCGATGCAAGAAAACGTCATTTCCCGCGACATTTTAACTGTATTTCAACGGTTGGTTATGTAATATCTTTTCAACGTGCGTATGTGCCTATTGGGTTAAGAGCGTTGAGCTCAGTTTAAGCTTCCACAGAACACATACATTTATAATTTATGTGTAAGTGTAGACTGTGAAAATGTTAGCTTGCATACAGAAGGAAAGAACCAAGGTTTCTATTTATTCAAAAGGAGTGATAACATGATATACACTTTTTTTAAATGCAGATTCACACGATAGGGAAGCCATGTAATTGATCCCTAATAGACACTCCCGTCCTATTCTTTTCAGATTTTGACGAGTTCTTTACAAATCTGGACAGAGGGTACATATAAAGCATTTGAATACTAAGGAAATTTCAACCAATCCAGTCTGAATATCATTGAAACCTTTCACTCAATTATCAAAGTTTGGGGAAAACAAGTGTCGATTTTCCATTTCTTACATCTGTTATTCCTTGATATTGGTTCGCATAAAACACCTTTGTTTATCGCGCACTGGGTTTTGATTGGCACTGAAAACTCAATCACACTTCAGTCAAGACAAATGCAAAGTGTAATAGATTTCTGGACATTTCGTAAAAGATGTAATAGCGTAACAATGTTCAGTAACAGATTTGTTACAAGGCGCGAACCGAACACCTAACCTAGGCTAGAGCCTAGAATTTGTCTTATGTGGTTCACTCTTTTCGCATTATTTTCTCGTACCATTGAAAAATCACACCACCTATCCATTTTTTTTTATATCTATCATTGATAACAAAGGTTTTCCCGGTTTCTACATCACACGAATTGTTTCATCGCTATCAATTGACACGATTCTCACTGAACATTACATAATTTTTATTGACGAAGGTGATAACATTTTCTGATTGTACGGATTTGAATTAAATTTGATATTTTCCTTGCTGTCTACGTTACGCCTGAGCAACTTAAAATCCGATGAATTTGTGTCATCCCTTCGTCGACTTTTGGTAGTAGTTACTAATTTTCAGTGGAATCCCAAAACTCGACGACATCTTGAATTGTTGCAAATATATCATAATCTCTGACTCCAAAAACCCCCACATACTATAAAAACTTTAGCCATCCATAATATATGGATTTTTTACAAAAACCCCAACCCCAAAAATTCTCACATGCATAGGTATGTGTTTATGTATCATAACGGTATCAAAACATTTTGAATTAATTTATGTTCGATTCCAATCCGTAAAGAAGTTAAAAAAAATCATGGACAAACATACAGCCTGACATCTCAGAAGTCCCGAAACTGTAGCAAAAACAGATTATCAAAATGTACTCAAACTGAACGATATTTGAAAATGCTGCAGTTTCGGTACCTCGTACCTGAAGTGTAATATACTTTGACCCAAACTATGGCTTGCACTTTGGGGACGTCCCCGAAATGTCGGCTTTGGGTCCGAAGTGTAGGATCCTCGAAATTTTTTGTCCCCAAAATGTAGGATTGACATACATATATATATATATATATATATATATATATATATATATATATATATATATATATATATAGGCATAGTGAACATTATCATCGACCATTGGCGTACGGTGTTGTGGATGAAAGCTATATATATATATATATATATATATATATATATATATATAGCTTTTTTTCACCCCCCAACACCGTACGCCAATGGTCGATGAAAATGTTCACTATGCCAAATACTTTATTCACCTAACATATAATCACCAGCAAAATTTCAAGAAAATCGCATTATTGATAACTGAGATATCAGGGTGTATTCATGAAAAGCGGGACACACTTTATATATATATATATATATATATATATATAGTTTTTGATTTTTAATTATGGATAGTCATCGACTTTAGCAGGGGTTCGGAAATTTGAGAGCAGCCCCTCCACTTTTCTTGAAATCACTGGATTTGGACCTATATATATTTGTTATCACATATACAAATCGGAATTAAAAAGCGAGTATTTTTCAGATATATTCGGCAGAACTTTTTGGCATAGTTTGTCGATGTTGAGAAGTTTTCTAGCTTGAAATATACATTACGAATGAATAAACAGTCCTCTTTTCAGTAACAATAGACTGCTGAATAAATGTTTTCAGTCACTGACCAGTTTTAATGATCAGGTCTATATATTAGACTCATAAAAGTATTTCATGACATTCATCACGTTGAAGGATGAAGTAAAATAATACATCAACATCATGAAAGAATGTAGGCTTTCACGGCCGGTGTTGTAATATCGCAAGGTTTTCGGGCTTGAGGGCCGTGTATTGGAATTTTTAATTCCGGAGCTTTCGGCTACATCTGCGGCAGCCATCTTCAGCGGCGTAGTCGTAGGTCAACTCTCCTGTGCGAGTCTACTATGACTGGTGTTACATCTGGAGGTGGCGACTTGTTCTTATGAGGTTGGATCGTGTTCTGTCGGACGTCGGATTCTCTGGATATGTCGGACCGTGGCGTTAATTTATTCAGAACCGGATGCCAAATTTTGTTTAGACTTAATCCTTCTTCCTTCCTATTGAAATTATCTTTGTGTTTATATATTTCAATTGCTTCCCGGTATAAGCGAGTGGAGTAATGTTTGGTCGTTGAGAGAATTGAAGTCTTATCGAACTGGATGTTGTGGTTTTCTATAAGGGCATGTTCCGCTACAGCTGATTTTTCAAGACACGAATCAGTGAACATAGACGAAATTGTCGATTAGGGCAAACTGAAAAATCAGCTGTAGCGGAACATGCCCTTATAGAAAACCACAACATCCAGTTCGATAAGACTTCAATTCTCTCAACGACCAAACATTACTCCACTCGCTTATACCGGGAAGCAATTGAAATATATAAACACAAAGATAATTTCAATAGGAAGGAAGAAGGATTAAGTCTAAACAAAATTTGGCATCCGGTTCTGAATAAATTAACGCCACGGTCCGACATATCCAGAGAATCCGACGTCCGACAGAACACGATCCAACCTCATAAGAACAAGTCGCCACCTCCAGATGTAACACCAGTCATAGTAGACTCGCACAGGAGAGTTGACCTACGACTACGCCGCTGAAGATGGCTGCCGCAGATGTAGCCGAAAGCTCCGGAATTAAAAATTCCAATACACGGCCCTCAAGCCCGAAAACCTTGCGATATTACATCAACATCAGTTGATCTGATCACCTGACATAATATAATATAAAAATTCTTCCAGCGATTTTGAGTTCCCTGCTCACCTTGAAAACTGAACAATCAACTTTCCTGGGAAAGAGTGTTAAGGAATATTTTGTCCACCATAGCATCAGGAATTTCAGGAAACCATTTTGCTAAGTTTCAAACAAGGTGTAAACTCGCATAATCTCTGTCTACTAATGTTTTGACGATAATTGATTGGTCTTCGAATGGGGATCGTCCATTTTAGAAGAGATACTGCCGATTTTTCGGTTCAATTGAAGCATGATATCCGATGAAATCGAGGGGTCTACATTTGAGATTTCTTGTCAAGAAACGTCATGATACTTGGCGAAAGACCATTTCCGTAACGACCTGCATTCCGATACAGATATTAAATTGAAATTAAAGAAACCTCTGCTCATCGAACGAGAACATAGCGCCCATGCACCAATTAGAATCTTGCTGAAAAAAATCACCAGAAAGAGTTCAACTTTGGAACTCTTTGCCGAGAGTGCTCCTTTCTGAGACTTACAAAGTCAAGAAATTTGAAGTGAATGATAATTCCTATCTCCTGTCCATCAATTCAAGCGGTGTTCTGTGAACATCACAGGGCTACCCTTCCGTGCGGAACTGAGTAATGGAAAAAAAGGAGCTAACATCACCTAAGAATTGCCAATTCATCATTACATATTGTTTCTTCGTAATGATTTTTCCTCTCATTATTCGAATCCTCCTGGTAGTTCATCTTTTCCTGAACACTTTTTTCATCAAATGAAGTCTATATTTCGATTTTATATAATTGAGATACCTCCTTCAGCCAGCGGCTTTCACATTGCTCGCTGTTATCGTTATACATACATTTATAATTTATGTGTAAGTGTAGACTGTGAAAATGTTAGCTTGCATACAGAAGGAAAGAACCAAGGTTTCTATTTATTCAAAAGGAGTGATAACATGATATACACTTTTTTTAAATGCAGATTCACACGATAGGGAAGCCATGTAATTGATCCCTAATAGACACTCCCGTCCTATTCTTTTCAGATTTTGACGAGTTCTTTACAAATCTGGACAGAGGGTACATATAAAGCATTTGAATACTAAGGAAATTTCAACCAATCCAGTCTGAATATCATTGAAACCTTTCACTCAATTATCAAAGTTTGGGGAAAACAAGTGTCGATTTTCCATTTCTTACATCTGTTATTCCTTGATATTGGTTCGCATAAAACACCTTTGTTTATCGCGCACTGGGTTTTGATTGGCACTGAAAACTCAATCACACTTCAGTCAAGACAAATGCAAAGTGTAATAGATTTCTGGACATTTCGTAAAAGATGTAATAGCGTAACAATGTTCAGTAACAGATTTGTTACAAGGCGCGAACCGAACACCTAACCTAGGCTAGAGCCTAGAATTTGTCTTATGTGGTTCACTCTTTTCGCATTATTTTCTCGTACCATTGAAAAATCACACCACCTATCCATTTTTTTTTATATCTATCATTGATAACAAAGGTTTTCCCGGTTTCTACATCACACGAATTGTTTCATCGCTATCAATTGACACGATTCTCACTGAACATTACATAATTTTTATTGACGAAGGTGATAACATTTTCTGATTGTACGGATTTGAATTAAATTTGATATTTTCCTTGCTGTCTACGTTACGCCTGAGCAACTTAAAATCCGATGAATTTGTGTCATCCCTTCGTCGACTTTTGGTAGTAGTTACTAATTTTCAGTGGAATCCCAAAACTCGACGACATCTTGAATTGTTGCAAATATATCATAATCTCTGACTCCAAAAACCCCCACATACTATAAAAACTTTAGCCATCCATAATATATGGATTTTTTACAAAAACCCCAACCCCAAAAATTCTCACATGCATAGGTATGTGTTTATGTATCATAACGGTATCAAAACATTTTGAATTAATTTATGTTCGATTCCAATCCGTAAAGAAGTTAAAAAAAATCATGGATAAACATACAGCCTGACATCTCAGAAGTCCCGAAACTGTAGCAAAAACAGATTATCAAAATGTACTCAAACTGAACGATATTTGAAAATGCTGCAGTTTCGGTACCTCGTACCTGAAGTGTAATATACTTTGACCCAAACTATGGCTTGCACTTTGGGGACGTCCCCGAAATGTCGGCTTTGGGTCCGAAGTGTAGGATCCTCGAAATTTTTTGTCCCCAAAATGTAGGATTGACATACATATATATATATATATATATATATATATATATATATATATATATATATGTATATATATATATATATATATAGGCATAGTGAACATTTTCACCCCCCAACACCGTACGCCAATGGTCGATGATAATGTTCACTATGCCAAATACTTTATTCACCTAACATATAATCACCAGCAAAATTTCAAGAAAATCGCATTATTGATAACTGAGATATCAGGGTGTATTCATGAAAAGCGGGACACACTTTATATATATATATATATATATATATATATATATATATATATATAGTTTTTGATTTTTAATTATGGATAGTCATCGACTTTAGCAGGGGTTCGGAAATTTGAGAGCAGCCCCTCCACTTTTCTTGAAATCACTGGATTTGGACCTATATATATTTGTTATCACATATACAAATCGGAATTAAAAAGCGAGTATTTTTCAGATATATTCGGCAGAACTTTTTGGCATAGTTTGTCGATGTTGAGAAGTTTTCTAGCTTGAAATATACATTACGAATGAATAAACAGTCCTCTTTTCAGTAACAATAGACTGCTGAATAAATGTTTTCAGTCACTGACCAGTTTTAATGATCAGGTCTATATATTAGACTCATAAAAGTATTTCATGACATTCATCACGTTGAAGGATGAAGTAAAATAATACATCAACATCATGAAAGAATGTAGGCTTTCACGGCCGGTGTTGTAATATCGCAAGGTTTTCGGGCTTGAGTCCGTGTATTGGAATTTTTAATTCCGGAGCTTTCGGCTACATCTGCGGCAGCCATCTTCAGCGGCGTAGTCGTAGGTCAACTCTCCTGTGCGAGTCTACTATGACTGGTGTTACATCTGGAGGTGGCGACTTGTTCTTATGAGGTTGGATCGTGTTCTGTCGGACGTCGGATTCTCTGGATATGTCGGACCGTGGCGTTAATTTATTCAGAACCGGATGCCAAATTTTGTTTAGACTTTATCCTTCTTCCTTCCTATTGAAATTATCTTTGTGTTTATATATTTCAATTGCTTCCCGGTATAAGCGAGTGGAGTAATGTTTGGTCGTTGAGAGAATTGAAGTCTTATCGAACTGGATGTTGTGGTTTTCTATAAGGGCATGTTCCGCTACAGCTGATTTTTCAAGACACGAATCAGTGAACATAGACGAAATTGTCGATTAGGGCAAACTGAAAAATCAGCTGTAGCGGAACATGCCCTTATAGAAAACCACAACATCCAGTTCGATAAGACTTCAATTCTCTCAACGACCAAACATTACTCCACTCGCTTATACCGGGAAGCAATTGAAATATATAAACACAAAGATAATTTCAATAGGAAGGAAGAAGGATTAAGTCTAAACAAAATTTGGCATCCGGTTCTGAATAAATTAACGCCACGGTCCGACATATCCAGAGAATTCGACGTCCGACAGAACACGATCCAACCTCATAAGAACAAGTCGCCACCTCCAGATGTAACACCAGTCATAGTAGACTCGCACAGGAGAGTTGACCTACGACTACGCCGCTGAAGATGGCTGCCGCAGATGTAGCCGAAAGCTCCGGAATTAAAAATTCCAATACACGGCCCTCAAGCCCGAAAACCTTGCGATATTACATCAACATCAGTTGATCTGATCACCTGACATAATATAATATAAAAATTCTTCCAGCGATTTTGAGTTCCCTGCTCACCTTGAAAACTGAACAATCAACTTTCCTGGGAAAGAGTGTTAAGGAATATTTTGTCCACCATAGCATCAGGAATTTCAGGAAACCATTTTGCTAAGTTTCAAACAAGGTGTAAACTCGCATAATCTCTGTCTACTAATGTTTTGACGATAATTGATTGGTCTTCGAATGGGGATCGTCCATTTTAGAAGAGATACTGCCGATTTTTCGGTTCAATTGAAGCATGATATCCGATGAAATCGAGGGGTCTACATTTGAGATTTCTTGTCAAGAAACGTCATGATACTTGGCGAAAGACCATTTCCGTAACGACCTGCATTCCGATACAGATATTAAATTGAAATTAAAGAAACCTCTGCTCATCGAACGAGAACATAGCGCCCATGCACCAATTAGAATCTTGCTGAAAAAAATCACCAGAAAGAGTTCAACTTTGGAACTCTTTGCCGAGAGTGCTCCTTTCTGAGACTTACAAAGTCAAGAAATTTGAAGTGAATGATAATTCCTATCTCCTGTCCATCAATTCAAGCGGTGTTCTGTGAACATCACAGGGCTACCCTTCCGTGCGGAACTGAGTAATGGAAAAAAAGGAGCTAACATCACCTAAGAATTGCCAATTCATCATTACATATTGTTTCTTCGTAATGATTTTTCCTCTCATTATTCGAATCCTCCTGGTAGTTCATCTTTTCCTGAACACTTTTTTCATCAAATGAAGTCTATATTTCGATTTTATATAATTGAGATACCTCCTTCAGCCAGCGGCTTTCACATTGCTCGCTGTTATCGTTATCCCATTATAAAATTTCATTCTCTTCTTGCGATTCCTTTTCCTGAATGTATCATTTCATCTCCTTTGACGAACGAAATCGAAGGGAAAAATAATGAAATGCTACCGAGCGGAAATCCGAATGAAGGAGATTATGGAATTTTCCAACTTTCAACATAATTCTAATTCAACTTTCGTAGATTATTTTGCGTTACGACTACCTTGCTTTAATTAATTTAGTTTAAATAACTCCATAATACGGATTAAGGCCCTTATAAATAGGGATGGAGGATATTTTTTGAATTATTTCATGGGATTGAAATTGGGTTCAGCGAATTCAAATTTTGTGATGAAAGGGTATAGTATAAATGGTGGGCCACACTTCAGCATTCGACTATCATTGAATATCAGAATGAAGTCAATTTCTTTCTTGAGCTCACATATTCATACATGCTGATGACGTAGAGAAACGTGTTTCTAAGAAGAAGATATTGCTCGAACTTGACACGCGTTTCGCTAACAAGGTTCACATCGTCAGGAAAAAAATTATAATACATCTAGAGACTAGCTTGAGATATTCATCAATCTTCATCTTACTTTCTCAGATTTTGAGGCATAATTAAAATAATAAAGCTTGTGATTCCTATAACTCACTATCTTAGATTGTGAGATATAGCCTTGAGATTTTGTAGCGATATTCGTTTTGTTTCTATAAGTTCCGTTCCGCCCTATTCAATTTAGTTCTTATCCGTTTCATTTAGTTTCGCTATTTTATTTTATTCCGTTTCGGTCCATTCCATTCCACTCGCCATTCATTCTTATTTAGAAACTTTTGTATTTCTGTAGAGAGAACAGAAATGAAGAAGCGATTTTCTCCAATTCTAAAACAAATGGGAATACTCAACTCATATGAGAGGAGTTGAATAAACGAATTGAAGCACACTCTTTCAATAATTACGTGTATATCATCCATACATTGATAATTCAAAAATCTGAAACAACCACTTTCCTTTCTGTATGATTGAACGTACAACTGATCATACAGAACTCACTTCTTTGTCGATTTGTGTAAAAATTATAAGATTTATAGGACATTTTCAGACTTTTCACACATAATAGCAAAACCAGAGATTATTTTCAACGGTGCAACCTCGTGATATTACTGATTGGCATGCAGCGAAATTTTCGAAAGTTTACAGACAGCACATAGTTATTCGAATCAATGATCATCACGTTGATACATCGCAAGTTTTTCGGGCTTGATAGCCGTGTCCTGGAATTTTCAGTTCCGGATCTTTCGGCTGCATCTGCGGCAGTCATCCTCAGCGGCGTGGTCTGAGTTGAACTCAGTTGACTAATGGATCATCACGTTGGACTAACCTTTCATTTTTATTTCATTTTTTTCTTCATTGTGAGGGTTCTAAAATGTGAACAATGAAAGATTCTGATTGAGAAACTTGCATGATCATAGCTTCTCGATTTTCCACAATATGGAATAGTATATTACGTAACGAGGGGGATAAGTGCCAATTACGCACAAACGGAAAATTGTAAGCACTTACTGTTAGCCGAGTACGGTGATTTGCCAGTGCACGTAATTGGCTTAGCCCCGGGGTTTCCACTCCCACTATCCTGACAGCTGTAACGTAATGGCTGAATTACATAACACCTGTATTCTAAATTGAAATTCAGTGTCTTCTCAAATAGGTTAAGTGATTCTCTCACTGGCGACCTTGCAAGTGAACTTGCCGAGCAGGAAGAGTGTGAATATATTGACCATTGGCGAGTGCTTATTTCAAAAAACTCCACTGAGTATCAAACACTGGAGTTGTAAAGTGGAAACTATATTTTGTGAGTGTATTGCCTATTCACTCAATCATTCGTTCTCAAATTATAAGTGACATTCTGCAAAAGTATATTTTTTGTATTTTTTGTTCAAAACAGTTTTGTTTTCTTTTTGTATTGTTTTGGAGAAGAAAAAGCCCCATACACCAGTTTTTCGACATTCCATGGGTTGCATTTTGGTGGCAGCCCCGCATACACATATACGGCTCAATTCAACATTAAAAGGTGGCATTTTCGAATCGAAAAATAGCTCATTAATGATTGAGATAACGATTCAAAATTCGTTTTAGTCGTTTTATATTCTCAGAAATCACTCACTGAAAGGTGGATAATCGTAATTTATGACAAAGTGTAAAATTGACATGTTTTTTTTAGAATCGATACTTCATTTCTTATTGAATAAAAACAACATATTCTATCAAAATTGAAGAATATTCATATTGGTTATTCCGTCATCGATCATCCTTGCTTAATACGGTAGTTTTTACATAGGTATAATTTAATTGAATTCGATCAACAAACGCATTCTCTTCAATCGCACTCAACGAGAAAAAATATGGCGGCCCACTCGAAAGAAAAAACAATGTTAGCTGTGCAAACATATTCATTGGGAGCAAATAAAAATCGGGAGAACGAAATTTTCGAGCGCAGATTGTATCGCCTTTGTTAAATTCAACATGAAATTGGCCGAGCGCTGTATTCCGACATATCCTGTCCAAATTATCTGGGACATATGAATTTCCATATACAGCATAATGCGAAGCAACTGTATGTACAACGAAATCATTTTCAGATGCTTCACGATAACTGTGTATATTCTATTTGCCATTGTTGAAACTGCTATGTTCAGAGGACGGATTGTTGAACGTGAGCAAAATCGATTCAAAATTCATTATTCCAAAGTTAATATTGAAATCGACTGTCAGAAACACTTGCTTGGCTTTCAGTGAATGCATTCCATTCAGATGGTTTGTTTAGAACGAATCATTGATTTGTATGAACTTTGTATATAGATGAAGACTCATTCCAACATAATGATGAATATACATTTATGCAGTTCATATTGAGTATTAAACATATTAGATATGTGCCGAATACACAAATCTCAATTATAATCCCTATCATCTCTTTCAATTCATTGAAAATCAGACAAGGATGAAATCGAAACATGGAATTCGTGAAGAGAATATTTCACCTCAGGAATGTTATAAACCACAAAAAACTGAATCGACTATTCATTGCTGTAATTGGTTCACAGTTATGAAATTCAATAGAAAATAGCTTCTGGAATACTAGGCATGAAATGAATGAAAATGGAAAGTTGTTCAATTGTTTTCGTTCTGAGACTTTTTCGCTGAGTAAAACTCCGCGTATACACTTGTTTTACCACAGTAGTAGATCAAGAACTTCACTAGTTCATTATATGCTTTTTCCTGAGGTTCATTCGGTACACATAAATTTCGTGAAAGAATGAATGCTTCCTGTGACAAACCATTGAAGAGGATCGCGCGTTTTTCGCTGTCGTCATTGATATTGTTAGCTACAAAAAAATGTTCGAGGTGATGCAATATCCAATCAAGGATTTTTTATCAACTCCGAGCGAAACTTGAGAGCGCCGCATATTCCTGTGAAAAATAGCAAATTTGAAAATAAATATTCCACCTTCAATATGCAAAACATATTTATAATTTTTCATAAAAAATGTAAATCAGGTCATCACAGAAAGTTGTGTAAGGAATTCAAAATGAATGAAATTTGTTGACGTCAGCAAATCACTTGGGAGAATTACTGAAACACTATATTCAACAAGAGTTCATATTACAGGGACTGATTCCACAGAGAATAAAATGATTGAATGATATGACTGACAAATTACTGACAAAAATACACAAAGCAATTAATATAACATTTGAATACATGGAAACATCCCAGATATGTACAAAGTATCAATGAATGATAAAAACATTCAGGATAACTTCAACACTCCCACTTTTCGGATATTTTGGTAACTCCTTGTATAGCTTGAAAGTCAAATGCTCTCAACTCCCAACGTTGCGAGCAGGTACTGAAAGGTCTTTTTGAACAATGCCTCTGTGGAAATATCAGCCTGCTGTTCTGTTGTTGAAAATTATTTTGGGAATATATTTCTTTCTTCGTATTATTACGTTTTTAATCTGGGTTGAAAATAAGTGACAATTAGTACGGCAAAATCCAACAACTTCATTGCAATGCACCCATCAAATCACTAAATAACTATTTCACAGCCCGATAAATAACTTGAATAACTATTACTGTTCGCCTATTTATTTACTTGATCGCTATCTATAATCAACTGCCCTCGTACTGCCCCACATCCGCTAGGTATAGGTACCTACATGGTTCTTGAATTTTCCGTATTCGAACGAGCATCGACATTTCTAGAACTTTTGCGATGGTTCTTTCCGCGTGTGAACAAATGCAGTTGCGAGTAGCTCGATGAATCGAGATGATAGACATATGGGCGTGGTCTTCTTTGAATCACATAGGCATAGGTGTACAGAAAGCCATGGGAGTAAAGAAAGGATTTCATATTCGTAACACTACCCCCTTCCTGAAGGTTGAGGCCCCGAACAATATTCGTAAAATTATTCCATATTAGAGGATCACGTACATTGTGGGTCAAGCTTTCTATATGGACGACTTTTGGCTTGCTACGAGGTCACACTTGGACCTGGTGGACTAGGTCGAATATTCTCTTCTTTACCAATTAGATTCCTTCCCGAGGCCGTTGTAATGTATAAGTACTAAATCCTTCTTTTCTTCGGGCTGATATACCATACTGCATCTCCCTCCTTGAAAATTATCGGTATCGACTAGACCTTCGCGAGACCAAGACCAAGACTGATCAATCTTGGTCTTGGTTTCGAAAAATAATATAGTCTTGGTATTGGTCTTGATGTTTGAAGACCAAAACGAAACTGGACCAGTCGTGGTCTTGATAGTCTTGGTCATGGATCAAAATGCGTCCAGAAATCTGAATTATTCAATTCAATTGTCCAACGGCTCATTTGCCTGTAATATTCGGTATTTCTCAATCTCTAACAAATGTCAATTTGTTCGGGAAGAGTAAGCGAAATATTTGAGAATTCACCACAAGAATATAATTCTCAAGAAATCTTAAATAAATATGTAATAAGACCTACACAGCGCACAGGCAAGCAAAACATGTTCAATATGGTCGGTATGTTAATTAGGTTTTGACTGACCATTTTACAATGGATTTTTGTGGGATGAGCAGTAATATGTAGATATGGCAGAGGGGTGGAATCGGAATCCCGGAGAAATTGCAATACTCCCCCCCCGGGCCCCCCCCCCCGGGGGGCGGGGGGCGCCCCCGGGGCCCCCCGCGCCAAAAAAAACCCCCCCCCCGGGCGGGGCGCGCACCGAATTTCCCGGCCCGCCCCGGAAAAACACCACAAATTAAAAAAAAACAACCCTCAAAAAAAATTTATAAAAATCACAACACCACCCAAAAATTTACCCCAAACAAATAAAAACCCAAAATCAAAATTTAACTCCCTTTCAAAATTCCCAAACCCTAACCCCAAAAACCATAAACAAACCCCCACCAACCCCCAAACACCAAACCCCCCACCCAAAAAAAAAACCCCCCCACCAAACCCCCAAAAAAACACCTATTATATCACGCAGGAGTGGAAAAATATCACATTGCTGACAAAATAAATTGATCATAATTCATTATCTTTATTTGGCATCGAACTCTGGTGGGTACAATGGTGTAACTTATTCTAATGTGTACCTATGTTTTTCAATAAACAAATATGTTATCTCTCTTTCATGAGGTATTTTCAAATATGAATATAACCCATATATAGGATCGTGGAGTTAATGAAGCTGCGGTGAAAGGCTGTCGAAAATTGCAAAATGTCACTTTTCACATGTCATTGTTTCCAAAATAGTTGAAGATAGGTATAGGATATCAATAAAATATTTAACCTAAACTTTAAGAATGTATGTATTAATACACAGGATTATTTATTTAAAATGAAGAATCTTTGCCAAGTTCAGCTGGAAGTGACAACAACGCAGAATCAAAAATATTTCCAGAAATTTCAAATTCAAACCAAATAACATATTTTATCATCCTTTTCTCAAATAGTACGGACAACTACGACCTCACAACATACAACTATTTGTTGTAAACTGTAAAACTGCCATACTGAGTTAAAAAAAAAGATTTTGAGTGAACAAAAATTTAAAACCTACCGTATGAAGAATAGGTAATTGAAATGAATTGCAATAACATTTTCCATCAGATTTTTCTTAATATTGAGTTAATTGAAGTTCATATTTTTCATTTCGAGATCAAGAACATGACTTTTGGTCTTGAAAGTTAAGTCTTGGTCTTGAGAAGATTTATTAAGTTTGGTTTCGGGCCTTATCTTGTATCAACACTAAGACAAGACCAATACTAGTCTCTTGATCTCGCGAAGCGCTAGCATCGACTTCTTGTAGATTCTGATCTTCATTTTGTCGCTGATCATCTGCAACTTCGAACTGGCAATATCGTGGATAGTCCTCAATCTCTCGTTCAGGTCCTCCACATTGTCGAGCAGTTTCAACTACCTGCCAGCTAGTAACGTGAAGAGTGTGTACCCGGTACCTCCATGTTAAAAACTTCGGTACGATAAAAGACGGCAGTCTTACTCCTCTGTGGATCCCCTCTAGGATTATCTTCAGGTATGGGTCTTGTTTCTGTGCATCCCTCACCGTATCCTATGCCAGGTTAGGTAAGTAGTAGTTCCATTAATCGTTCAAAGGTAGCATAAGCATTGCAGAGTCCAGATGGCATTATTCGGAACTGGTATAGTTCATTGCCGGTCAAAAGCGCCGGGTTCTCCCTTTCATCGAGGTGGACCGCTACCTGCCAATACCCACTTTTCAGGTCCAGCGTTGAGAATCATGTACAGTTGGCAAGTACGTTCACGGTGTCGTTTATTCTGAGTAAAGGGTAGCTGCCTTTTTTGGTGATGTCATTGAGTATTTTCTAGTCCACACAGAAACTTGTTGATCCATACTTCGTGGTTACCATTGCTACGGGCGACGATCAAGGGCTATTGGATTCCTCTATTACCCTTTCTTGTAACATTTCCTTCTTGATGACCGAGGCTTCCTCCTGTTTACTGAACTGCAGTCGCCTTGGTGTCTGTTGGATGGAAGCAGCATCACCGGTGTTGATTCGATATTGGACGAGATTTTTGCGGCCTGCAATATTTCCTTCCACGAATAATCCACCTTCTTCCTCCAGAAAGTTTCTTGCCTTCTTCCGCTCATCCTTCGATAGGTGACTAGTTGATTTATCGAAAGTGGCTACGAGTCTTGCCGAAAATTGTTGACTGCTAAAGAGTGGGGCTTGATCTTCAATTTTGGTAATTGTTGCATGTTGCCTTTGCGTCTTATTGTGGAAATTGAAAACCTGGGGGCTTAGAATGGGTCATCCATGTACGCCGCCTTACATTACTGAGTGGAGTTTTCCAGACCACTCTGTTCTTGTTCGGGTGCCGTTGGTTGCCAATTCTGTTCTACCTCAGACTTCGGTGAGCCCAGCAGTCACGTTCAAAATGTCCTTTTTTGCCACAGTTGTATCATTTTGGTCGCCACTTTCGGTCGTCAGCAGATACTTCGGTTGACGAGCGTTTCTCCAAAGAATCCAGCTTCTTGTCCTGTGCCGCGAGAATTTTACTCAGGCTCTCTTCGTCTTCTTCAGTGATGGTTCAGACATGATGAGCTTTTCGCAACTATCGGGAGGCATTCTTAGCAGCTTCGAACTCAAGAGCTAAGATGAGAGCATCTTTCAGGGTGCGGTGACGTCCCAGCCTCGACGCCTGCTGCATTTTGATGTCCTTGAGCCCATCAATGAAGCTGGTAGTACATAACTGTTTGCTAAATGTCTCTGGTGCTTTCGGGTAGGCGAGTCTGACTAGTCTCTGAATGGCAGCCCCATATTCTTGCAAGGTCTCTGATGTTTCTTGGGTTATTGACTGGCACTTGCATACTTGCTTCAGGTAATGACTGGCTATACCTAACCTCCGGAGCCAATACCACGGCTTCATAATCCCTCTGATTCTCAACAGAGATGACTTGCAATATTTCTGATGCTTCCCCCCTCAAGGGTAACCTAAGGGCTGTAACTTTATCCTTTCCATTCCAGCCACCTGCAGCTGCCTCAAATTTTCTCTTGGAGATGTTCCAGAGAGTTTCGCCATCTAAAGTTGGGGGTCGATCACTCCTTGGTTAGAAAGAGCCATAGTCGGCGACACATTATAGTTGTTTCTTGCTTTCTGCCCCTCAAGGTGGAGGATGACTTGGTTGATTTGGCGAAGAATGTCCTCCACTCGTATAAACAATAATCACCATTCACAAGAAAACCCATTTGAATTCAAACATCTATATTAATATTATGAAAAAGTTCGTTTCTGACTTTTTTTGGTTGTTCCTGAAGAGTGATATCGGCTATAAAATACGTAAATGAAGTCGGAGAAAAGCGATCGATATGTAATGCTTCAACCGCTAATGCTGGTCTTTATGAATTCTACAAAAAGTCAGTAGTACTAAATAGCTAGCTCTCATATTTGAATCACCTCTCGATACACCAGTCAATGAGGGGATTTGCCGTGCAAAAGGTGTAGTAATTCTGATTCTGGGATTAGAAACCCTGATGAAAAACTCAAGCTTTTTGGTCTTGTGGTGAGGGGAGGGGGGGGGGAGAAGAGCGCGATCCGCAATCTTTAGATTAAAGGTACAAAAAACTGTTTTTTCCGTCCTATACAGATTCAAAGAGGACAAAATACTCTTCAATTTCTGTATACACAATTTTTCCCTAAAGTCTAACGGCTGGCGAGAAAAAACGTCTTTTTTTTTATTTGCAGCTATTCGTTACCTTATTATTGATTTGTTGCTATTTGTTGGAAAATTGTTGTATCGTAGCTATTCATTACATAATTGTTTTTTATCAAGCCAACTCATTTTCCCACCAACAGAAGGTAGAGCTAACAGCACATTGCTTTCAGTTGTGGTATCCCTAGCAGGCCTAATCTATAGATGTTCTTGACCGAGATTGATTCGTTCAAAAAAACGATATTCATTATCTACCTCACAGACCAGTCATGAACGTTACAACAAAGATCGATGTGTTTGATGCGTCTGCTCATGAAACAGACAAGCCTTCTTTGAATGATTGTTTGGAGAAGGGTCGAAATTTTATCGAATCGATACCGTCAAATTCACTCAAATTTAGAAAGTACAAGTTTGGAATATTTTCAGACATATGCCGTGAGACATTTTTGTGACTTAGTCTTTCTCCGCTTCTTATGGGTTGATCAAGATGGAAGTGAGTTGACCTTTCACCACTCTAGAGTTGTTTCTGGCGTTAACAGTTGCCCTTTCCTCTAAGGAGCAACCGCTGAACATCACCTTGGAGAAATGTTATGAAGGACTGAAAGCAGTGACACGAGATATTTCCCTAAAGTAATATGGAAGCTGGCAAATAGAGGATTTCATGTCGAGCACCTGCCACTATGATTATGGCAGAGGGTAAGTCTGACTTAAGCGGGTGGGAGTTCACTAGAAAGGACTCTAACTACAACAATGAAGATGTAGTACCTTTGCATAGCCGCATGGCGGGGTGGGTTTTGGGAACGTTTAGTTGGTGATATAGAGACTCTTCTCCGGGCTTCCCTCGACCATGGAGATTTGATAACTTTGATTTGCTATTGTGGAGCTGTAATAAATAGTAGACCAATTATTGATATGTCAAACGATCCAGCAGATTCAGATGCTTTGACTCCTGTTACATTTTTGAATGATGTCGGTAATGAGTATCTCTTTTGCCTGATTATGATCAAATAGAAAGAAATTCGCTCTGTCGTAAAATGAGACACAAACAGAAATTGAGAGATGATTTGCGTTAGGAACGCTGAAAATTGCGTCAAAGAAAATATCAGGAAGTGTCCTCCTTGGTGACATTGTTCTGTCAGGTGGTCAATGGAGCGAATTATCGAACATTTACCTGGGAAAGATGGTGTAGTTCGCCTGGTTCGTGATCAAACTGAGAGTGGTCAAATTCTTCGACCAGTAGAGAAGCTGTATTTCTTGGAATGCTTGTATCCAGATGTTTCTGTGAAATCACGATTGGAACATGTTGCAGAAGAATCCCAGTCGCCATGCCTCTCAATTGAAGATGATAGTGCGGGAGTGCTAAAAAACAGAGTACCCGATTCCGTTATGAAAACGAGTGGTGATAGAATTTCGAAAAAAAACTGCCAGATTTATTACTTGATATTATGTGAGAAATTATATTAAGAATAATAATATTCCTCGGGTGGGAGAATGTTACGAAATCTATTTTGAATTTTGTTCTAAAACACCCTGTAATATTTTTCATGTTGTAGAAACTATTTTCTGTCAAGTGAATTTTTGCAGATGTACTTGCGTCAATAAAGGATATAAATTTCTGCCGATGAATCGTATTTTTGTTGGGATGTGCAGCAATCGCTTCCCTAACAGTAGGTACAACTTTGAAAATTTTCATTGAACCAAGAGAACCGGGTAGTTTTTTCTGCCGGGCTGAAATCTAATTCGAATTCTGTAACAATACTGGTACCTATGGGCTGGAAATTTCGATGAATCATTCCCAGATGTTTTGTTTCATGTTCTATGACTGTGGAATTATATTAATATGCAAATCCTCTTCTGTAAATGGGATATTTCCGAAAATCGAACCTCTTCGAAGCAATTCTTCTTGGCCAAATGCTAGTTCTATATATATCATCCTTGAACTTGAAGTTTATGCCAAACACGAAACATTTACTCTGATATTCTTGTGTTGGAATTTCTTTTATGATTCTGTCAGAATTTTCGAAAGAATGCTATTCCTTCAGGTGGGTTTCGATTTTTTTTGGGGTTTTTAGCGTTCGATAATATATAAATATAGCTAGTTTTTTTCAGTGGCAGAATCTCCACTCGTATCATTCTCCCCGAATATTTTCCCAGTAACTTTTCGTTTTTTCCTGCTATAGGTTACTTTTTGGAAGTATTTGTCATCCGTTCGGTCGTCCAGATGGATATCATTCATTTTCACAAGTTGTTCATTTTCAATTCCCTTCGCTAATTCTGAAAACGACATCGGCACCGATCCTGCGTTCCTGAGCAAGATTCAGCAGGCTCAGTTTGATTACCCATCTCGTGGATAGAATCTCCATTGTTCACTTTGGGTTTTTTCTGTTCGTTCGTTTTAGTTTTTGCTGCGTCAGAAACTGACTGTTTATTCGGCTTTTAACGACAGCACTGGTTGAAGTGAAATCATTTTCTCATCTAGAAGAACATTGTTTTGTTCTAATAGTTTGTTATTTCCCAATAGTTGTTTATACTTAGCGTCTTTTGGAAAACTTGAAACAACATAAAAAATTAAAGAACAACAGAGACCAACCTCATGGGAAAACGCCGAAGATCAGATGATTTCATGTAACTGATGTTACATGAAACCCCTGTTATTATCCTTAAGCGTGTTAATTTCTCGGGCATTTCATTTTCCATCATCAGATTGGTGGGTTCTATAGTGACTATTGATGTTTTTCATTTCAATTGATAGGACTGAATCCTGATACCACAAATCTTGATATATTTGAGCTTATTTTAGTATTGCACATGACGGGGGAAATACATTTCCACATAGGACATACACTAAACTCTTTGCATACATTCGATTCCCTCTTCGAGCATCTCTCGATTCACTATTCCTCTTCCACAACATCTTCATCTCGATCACTGCGGTCAGTGATTTTGTAGTATTTATTATTATGATGATGATAATGATGGAAACAACATTATTACGCCTCCGCTAGTGAATCATGTGGCTTGAATCACCAAGGCTATCAATAAATTTCTATTGAAGTAGTTCGAGAAACTTGTTCAGGCATTCCAAGTGTATGCGATTGATGAAACCATTTTTCTCAGAACACTCGAATCACTGGCAAAAATTACGTCTCAATGCTCAGAAAACTTGAATTCTGTAAATATACGGAAATTGTCCACAATGAAAAGGAAATTTCAGAACATATGAAGAAAGTTCTCAGAAGACTTGAGCAGTTATCATCTTTCAGCTGGTGATAAAAACTCAATTTTCGATGTATAATATTTCCTGACGAATTTCAATACATATTCTCAAACATAGATAAATGAATGTTGACAACAAATTTCAAATACTGGGCAAATAATTCATGTTCATGATTTAATGAAGATCCAATTTCATTTTTGTGGTCATTGAATTCCAGCTGTCTTCCGCAGTGAGACTCGAATTTTGCTATCCAGATTCCAATTGAAGCTTTTGATAAAGTATTAATATTGTAAAGTTTTATTTTCCATGATAAATGTTATAATATCTTGTGATATGTTGAGAGGTAAGATCACACCAGTTATTCTACAAATGTTTTGGTGTAGGTTCATTGGGAGTTTAAAGTACTACAAATGAATTTATTAGGAATGCATAATCTTTTGTCGGTGGCGAAGTGTGATATTCTCCCCTTTTAACAGAAAGCTACCAAAACCAATTACACCCCAAGGGATTTTTTTGAGAAAATGTGATTATCCTTACGAATCATTTCAATGAACAAAAAGGTAAATGTAACTGACATCGAAAACTTTTGTTTGCGCAAAAAATTGATGTACTCGAATGAGTACAATGGATCGTTCATCGCAACTTGGAACAATCTCTGAATATTGACTACCGTCATATTTATCATGTTAGTGAAAAGAATCCAACAACCACAACTTTTCACCACGTATGGAAATCCTGTGATTATTAACAGCTTCATCCGGTGAATATACCCCACCCATAATTCTGCTACAGTTTTGAAAAATGCTAGCTAAAAATGCTGCATATAAATTGTTCATAAATTGCTGACCAAATTCTTACATGATGAAAAGGTGTATCATAGTTTGTAATCATGGTCACTGTGTTATTGTTCCACCATCTAATAAATAGTGAGGTTCATTGACCCTGATCTTTCAGTGTTTTCAATAATTCGTAGCTGCTGAAATCATTGTCTAAGAAGACCACATGATCAGAAGAAAACGCGACTAATTTCAAGAAATCGAGAACAGCATGAGAACCTAAAGGCGAATCAGTAGACCACAATTGTTGTCGAATGCGCAGCAATACTCAGAAGAGCTACAGAGCTACGGAGTGAATTCAAACTGCTCTATGAATATCTGTAAGAGACACTAATGTGAGATGACCGTCATGCCTATAAGAAAACCCTGCGAATGGGCTACAATTACCCATTGCACTCAAATGAGTACATAAACAATTCTCAATTACCAGTTCTGAAGATTTAAGTAATTTTTCGAAATTCAGTTCTTACTGACACTACTATACAGGGCGTCCCTCCGGGAACTGCATCGATCAATATATAGAAAACCATGGGTGGGCCGAATCTGAAAATTTGGAAGTTCACTACTGTTGATAAGTGCTATCCGACTAAAATATTTTAAAGATTGTGGCACTTCCGGTTGTACCGGAAGTGGACCCCAACTTCGTTATTTTATATGGGACAC
>JAVJAQ010001919.1:0-28499 GCA_032362365.1 Zygogramma bicolorata
TAGGAATATTTTCGAAAGTAGCACTTTTCTCAGGGCATTTTTGTACATGAGAGAAATATTCGATGAAACACATTGCTTACCCACCAGAAAGAGACGAATTTTTCATTTGTTTGAGAATATATCATCGAAACTTTAGATCAAACCTATAATTTTAATACTACAAAAGGAAGGTCTTTATGTACCTTCTTGGTAAGAAAAACATTTCTCAACCGAAAGATCTTCAAATATGGGTTCAATTCTAAGAACTGAAACTACTCCCACGTCAGTTTCTTCAGCAGAAATGGTATCCTGTGGAGTTGTGAATAGCAATAGTAGTAATAGCAGCTTAATTGTCCATAAGATCATTTACATGATATGGGACACGTCAGAATAGTATTCTTGAGAACAAAGTCTTTCAATTAAACCTACAATATAAATAAAACAGAATATAAATAAAATAGGTGAACTTGACTGAATGAGACTGGAGTCAAAATACTAAAAGTTAAAATCTAGGTACTCTAGCACAGAATAAAATGAACTGTTCAATGGCATTTTTTTCACAGCCTGTTTGAATAATTTGGAGCTTGTAATTGTTTTTAAATCATTAGGGAGCTTGTCATATGTGATAATTCCTACATACCTATGGCTCTTCTCATAAAATGCACGAGAGTGTGATTGGATTAACAAATCATTACAATTTCGGGTGGAATAGTTGTGATTAAAATTGTTAGGTATGAATGTATTGAAGTTTGATTTAACATACATCAACAGTTCTAGGATGTACATACAAGGTAAGGGTACGATTCCCAGTTCTCTAAATTTGTCTCTACACGACTGTCTGTCTTTCAAGGATGCAATATTTCTCACAGCTCTCTTCTGTAAAATAAAAGCCCTTTGTACAAAAATAGAGGATCCCCAGAAAATGATTCCATATTTTAATTGAGAGTAACAATGTGCATCGTAATACGATAGTAGAACCGACTTATTTGTGATGTGTCTTAATCTATACAAATCAAAACAAGCAGAGGCAAGCTTTTTACAAAGAAACAACAACAATGACAATGAGTTGTCAACATGTACTCCCAAGAATTTTGTAGACTAAACTTGCTGGATTGATCACCACATACTCTTACCAGACGATCATTTTCTAATTCGGATCAAATCCATCAGCACCATTTCTTGATGAAAACTCACATAGTAATAGAAAACCAAGCGATTACTGCATTCCAAAAACATATCCCAAAAAAATCATCTGCAAATACGCACCATTTATCTTCCGTCTTTTCAAAATATTACAGCCCATGGCACGCGATCACCAAAACGTATCTTTTCAGATGTTTCTATGGTCGGATTCATTTTCATGCACAATTTGTTCCCACTATTTTCACCGATACATGCAGAACATATGTTGATTTTCATTATTCGCCTTCCGATATTGCTATGTGGAATGGTGAAAGCAGAATGCATATTTTGAGCTTTACGCATGATTAGGAAGGGGAACGAAAATTAGTGCCTGTGCCGGAAATAATCAAGAACGTCAATGAATCATTAAAAATTAGTATCGACTTTAAGCTCACGCCCCACGACAGTCCGCTTATATGTCATTTAGAAACATGATTATTTTTTGAGCTAATTTCACTATAGAAGTTTCGTACTGTATTTTTCCATTGATCAGGTAAAGGATAAGTCAAAAAATGGTTCTTCAAAACTTCGTCCCCCACACGAAAATCATTTTGTTATGAAAACGAAAGCGGATTTAGTTTCCGAAAGTATTTTCATATATATATTAGTTTTTATAATTTTTTTGATAGTCAAAATTTGAGTTATACCAGAAGTTGCTGACTAATTGGACTTGTTCTATCCAGAAAGAACTGTTTTTCAATAGACGCAGCAACATTTCGGGGTAGATTGAAAATCTGCCCTTCTACACTTGTATAGATTCAAATAATAATTCTTATTTTTTCAGATTGTTGTAGGTTACAATACCCTGAAAACTATGGAACAAATATCGATCCACCACAAAATAATGACGTTCAAAGAGTAATTTTAAATATTATAATCGAAGGCTCGGTTAACTGGTTATATGACAACGAATGTGTCATCTAATTCATTTAGCAGATTATCTTCAAATCGACTTCATTGAAGATTTGCATAATTTTCCCATATGCCCATTAAGGAGCCCAATATGGTACCAATTCTGAATGAAACAAGCTTGTATGGGCTGGAGAATGAAATTTTATATTGATGAGCGGAATCATGTAACAAACTAGTACCTTATGGTCGGTTCATACACCACACTTTTACTTTTACTTTATCTTTTTCTTTTACTTTGAGAAAGTTGTCACGATGTAAATCAATCGAGGCGTTCATACACGGCACTTTTACTTTTAGTTTAAGGACGAGAACTTTTACTTTAGAATGAGATAATTTTAGGGACTGTGTATGCGTGCATGTGAAGCCATCACAGCAAGCAGTGCCACCAACATTATAAAGAAACGTAGCCCTGTTCTTCTTCTGAATATTTTACAGAAATGATATAAAATGGGTGTTCTGTGAATTCAGATATAAACAAAATAGCAAATTGCAAATCAAAACAATGACGTAACCCACGATTTCTTCTTCTTCGTTTGTTTTTGATCACTGCGCATGCGTCCTGTTTACTTTAACACTGGTGAAAGTGAAAGATCAAGTAAAAGTAAAAGTGTGGTGTATGAACCGACCATTACTTATTGACCATTACTTATATATGCTATCCATTTGATTCAAGTTCCTTGTGCTTGGATCATTGAAAAGTACCTTTTGCGTGATTCGGTGCCCGTTGTGCTGTAGAGGCAGGGAGGTTAGTAGTTGTTTCAGAATCCTTATCTCCTTTTCTTTTAAAAATCAAACCTCTCTGACTGATATCAACACAGACTGTTGCTACTCTTTCATAAAAGTTGGTGTTACTCTTCTATAAAAGTTGTTCATTTTATTTTCATTGAAAAAACCGTTATACTTTCATGATATTTTCGATTGAAACTCAAAATTATAGTCATTGCCTTCGAACTATCATGAGTAGGCAATATTCAAGGAAGAAGTGACATTTCTCGGAAACTCATCATGATGGCCTAAAATCAATTGATAACCAAGACAATCAAGACATATTGATAGTCACCCAAATGAATTTGAAATGATCCATCATAGGAATGGGTTTATTCATGATCAATAATGTAATCAGCATTGGAATATCGAAACATCGCTTTGAAAAACGATGAGCATTCAGTTCAGCACATGTAACAGCTATTTTTACTGGAATTGAATCTGACTCGTTAGAGTAAATAGTTTTATTGAATAATTTCAACGATATAAGGATATTATTACGTGTATAATAAGTCAGGAAAAGTTTTGTGACAGGGGCGATTAGTTAACATTGCTTGAATGAAGAATGAGAAGGTGAAAGACAACTAATTTGTTAGGCATTGTATTCTCAAAAATTGCAATATTGAATTATGAACATATTTTCTCTTGGCTCCTTGAGCCGTTTGAAAATTATTTTGGAGATACGATTTGTGTTGAGTTGTGTCAAAGTGTGACACTGGCTTGACCAATCCACCATTGATCTGTACTTGATGAAAACGAAACAATCTCATCTAAGAAAATACAAATAGCCTTTCCTCGTGAATTCCTGGGTGGTGAACCCACCATAATCTGAAAGAATTTGAAATTAATGATGGAATCTATACAATTGTAGAACAACGATCCCAAAAACTGAAATGAATGATTCATCCACCACCACCAGTTTCTACTCTCTCTGAGTTTCCCTTCAGTTTCATTCTGATCTGTCATAAATGAATTCATACCTATTATGCCATTCGACCATTGCTCTAAGAACAGAAAATTACTTGATGTTATTTCTTCAAGAGAAGTATTGTTTTCTATTTGCATTGGAAAAGACAAAACCAAAAATCACTTCTCCAGAAGAATTCAACTTTTTTCTGGTGGAGAGAAAAAAGAATCCATGACGCGATTGATAAAAACTATCATATTATCCAGCTCTTTTATGTGTAATATCGGCACAGTTTTGTTCAGTATTTTGCATCGTTTCTACAAAACAGATCATTTTTGTATATTGGGAAGTGAATTTTAGAAAAAATAATTTTTTGTGTCATCTGGGAATCGTATTGTCGTATGTACCTCAATGACGAACTTTCCCATCAGGCCGTCATTCAATCATTCATTATTATCGTAGTTTTTAGCTTTTCTGAGTGTTCGGGTAGACACATGAGCATGAGCAATTCGTATTTATAGTAGATATAAAAAGTATTTGAGCCCTGGTTGAGAATTTTCTGCTAAAAATCGATCAGCACACTTCTAGTAGTAGCACCCGTTCGCCTCCTTGTAAGTACCGCCCCTTCCTCCACCATGGGGTAATCGGGCCTTTATAACCGACCACACCTTCAAATATTGTCAGTTCGCACCCGAGGGCGATTGCGGATACCAGCAATCGAAAAGTCGTTGAGTACACTCAACTGGAAACTTGGGTTCAACATTTATTCATAATATTTCATTTATTTTTTTATTTACATTTTTTACTAATATTTCACATTCGATACATCAATTTTCTTGTCACAATATTGTTTCATTTATTTCTTTACTGAAATTTTTTTCGACTTATATTTCATAATCGATATCTCGATTTTTTTTGTAAAACATTATTTCAATAATAAAATTGGTCTTCCACTTTGAGTATGGACTACTACCTTCGTATTATTTTCTTTATTTAATCAATCATTAATTTCATTATTGGCCAAAAAATCTATTTCAACCTTTCCTTTGAGATTTGATTTTCTCACCTGATTTGTATTTTTATCCTTTAGTTTTTAGCAAAAGGTATCAATTGAGTTAATAATATAAACAATATGGAAGTCCGAACCATTACCATTCAGCAAGGAACATTGTCAACCACATACAAGCAAACGTCAAAATAGAATATTGTCAGTTCACCCTTGGCCATCTGAATTCAGTGTAGTTTAATATTTATTTGTGTTAGTATAGGTTTCGATGAACGATTTTTGTTTTCACTGAATGAATAATGTGGTACAGTTTGTATGGTGGTTCCACTAACTTATTTCTCCGGAATTTTGACTCCTTTACTGACAATATGGATCTCATCACTGTAAAAATGAACTGACAAATAAACAATTGAAAGAGAAAAAAAAAGAATGATGATTTCTGTGAGGAATTGTACCTAGTAAGTCAGAGATCGCTCAAGTAGACTTTTGATATGGTTTCCAAGATATAGTTTTTGTTCCTGTTACTTTAACAGCCTATGTTCTTCAAGGCGGCCATGATGGAAAATTGCTAACCAAATGAAGAGTACCTGATGCAAAGTCTAACGAATCCTTTCGTTGCGCCACCAAGTTCACGTATTATTTCAGGAATCTGAATTACCATTATCAGTAGAAGTTCGTATTCATTATTTGTCATTTGGGACTTTCATCGAAGGTTGATTTAGACTTCATTCGTTCTCATTCTTACATATAGAATTTGGAAAAAATCAGAAAAATAGATCTTCAAAAACTCAACTAGAATTTTCAATCTACACAAAGTTATGCGACCCGAATTCATGAACACTGTAATAGATCCCCGTTCAGGTGTGAAATACGACCATTTAATTCAAACCCCTGCAACGCTATGCGAAGGACCAATATCGAAACGTTTTGTTTTGTCGAATGAAATAAATCTGAAGCACGTGGAATTTCACAGCATTGCACACCGGTTGTGCATTTTCGAATGAAATTTTAACGATGACCAGAGGGTTCTGTGCGAGTTATAACGAGTACACCTATTATATTCTCATGAAAGGTGCAGCGGCGTACAGGAAAACAGGATTTCATTTGTGAGGAAGACATTTTTCGTATGATTGAGCAGACGAGACCATTTCGGAAGGATTGGTGATTTGGAGGAAAACTGACCCTGATTGAGAATATCATCTTCAGATATTAAGTTAGGGACGAATCATATATTGTGATATTTGGTAAAACTCAAAAAGACCTCATTTTCCTCGTCGAAGACATGCTTTCTACATATACTCTTACTTTTCTTGAATAGCTCAAAAAATTGGCGACCTTTCACTTTCTAATATATTTTTATTACAGTATTCAAATTATCATCTGATTGGTTGTTCTGACGAGAAATTCAATTCATCTGGGTTTGGTAAAAATAAATATTTCCTGGAATTTTTCAGAATATAATAATGCTCAAATCCTTCAAGGATTTGTTCTATCACTTCTGTGATGACACCACATTTTCCATTCTCATGAAAAAGGGTGTTGCATTCAAAAAAATTGATGTGATAAGGGGTGAAAAAAAACCTTCGTTTCAAGTACGCCAGGAATAATATCTGTATTTTTCTTCAAGTAGGTACAAATGATATCACCTCTACAAGAGTAATGAATTATATACTTGATATTTATAGGAAAAACACGATCAGTTGAAGTACATTCCTCATGGCTCGAACCATTTTCGTCTACCACATAAAATAATGGCAGCAATTACTTTTTTTGTCCAGGCTGATAACATTTCCTTCGAACCAAGATACGCGAAATGAAGAGAGAGTGGTAGAAAATGTGAATTCAGTGGAACGCTCAGTGAATCTTCCACTTTTGACAAGATGCGAGCAGTAGAAACTACAAAGTAAACTCATTGGAACTTCATTTCACTGGAGGACTTGAAGAGACCTCGAAAAAAGTAAATATGAAAGTGGTATATGGAACCTCTTATAAATTACAATAGCTTTTGGTCTAGGATGTAGAAACATATTGGCCAGAGTTGTCGAGATATCATAACCTGGTTCCAGGAACATCACTTACATACAATATATAAGGTAGAAAAAAACATTTTTACCCAGTAATCTCTGGCCGATGTTCATCGAGTTAGTGGAAATAGTTTGAGAATGATCAAGGATGTGCATGATACGAGGATCCTCGATGCATTCGAGAGTCTAGAGACAGTAAAGAGAAAAATTATATGTATGACGATAAAAAGCCAATTACATTCAGCCCGCTTTTTGGCTTGATGTTGGGGAATTAATTGAAATGAAGAAGAGACAGAGTTCTGGTCGAATCTACAAAATCCTCTGTAGGTACTGCTTGGCTGCACTAACTTAGATTGTAATAGAATGTACTAACTCCAATTGCTAGATTCAATATCAATACTTTCGTCCTGGAGATGGTTATTTTCAATGGAACGCGTGACGAGTGTAACTCATATCAGTTTGGTGTTGTGGTAATTGATCTCTAAAAAATGTTCTCACTTTAATACCCGAGGTTCTCATTCGTGGAAATGAGTGTATGACATTCAGAAACATTAATATTTCTGTGGAGAGAAGGAAGTTTTGAAGAAGTCATTCTTGGATTCTTCTACTCCAAGTCGATACGAAAATATACAAAACGTCTATAGAAGAAGTAACATCAAATATTAAGATAAAGTCCTCCTTTAAAATATCTTTTCCATTCAACGACATTTGAATCATCAACAAAAAGGAGAAAAAGTATATCTTTTTCCCTGCCTTTATGGCACGAAGGCTGCTGAATCACATAAAAGTCACTTCTTCCTTAACATTTTGTATATCAAGCACTCAAAATTTGTACAACATGTATACCAAGAACTCTAAAAATATTTTTCTGTAAATTAATTTCCATTCGGGAGTATGTGCTGAATATTTGATGTTCCTTCTTTGTAGAGATGATGACTGTATGATGTCCAATAATAACATCATAAAACGAGAACGGTGTCTCATGAGAAACCAGAGGCTGCTATATGAAGGGGTCAGTGTCAATGATATGGAGTCTAATCAAAGAGCTCAAGCAAGACAACGAGCTCTAACAGCCAAGGTGCATCACAATGGATCTGACTTGGTCGCAATTAATCAGGCCAAGGGCCAGTTCCCCGATAATCTAATCTAATTTCAGACTGAGATTTAACGTTTAAAGTATCCTCTGTTGACCTTCTTCCGCCATTTTAGTTCCCCCATTTCACTTTCGTTACCACTCCATCACCCTCCGCTCTCTCCACATTCTTTCCTTTGTGTAGTTCTCCTCAACTTCTCTTGCGATTTTCCTTCCCTTGGTCTCTTCCTCTCCTTCCTGGCACCATTCTTCTCCGAACCCCAGTATCTTTTCCGAGTACCCCTCTTTCATTCTCTATCTCACAGATAGTTTGGGGGTGAGATAGCCTGTACACTGCCTCATTCTCTGTTTCCCCCCTTTCCTCCTCTCACATTTTTTACTCCTTGTACCTCGCCATCTTTGTTATCCCCTCCTCCCTTCTCTCTCTGTTTTTTTTCTGTCCCTCACCAAAGCAGATTTTGACATGTGATGTAATCGACATGTGATGTAATCCTCTTTCTCTCACTCTATTCTGTTTGACAAAAACGAGCCATTCGAATTTGTCAACCCCCAACGTCACGACAGTGTCTACAATAGCTTCATCGTTAGTTCGAAGGTCGTCGGTTTTCACGTAAACCGGCGTTTTAGAGGGTCACGGGTCCTCGCAGGCGACACGTTCCGATGAAACACTAGTCGAGTGCCGGAGGATTTATAGATTTATTCTGTGGCCGACGTCCGCGATGATAATAATGACGAGCAATGCAAATGGGGCTGCGGAGTCGAGATGGAGCCATAAAAAGCGTCACGGCGCGTTCGTTACTCTTTAGAGTTACGTCGCGTCGAGCGCTAGTTATGCTTTTGCGGTCGTATGCTAGGTATTCTGGTAAGCTCCAAGTAGATGGCGCTAGTGGGGTTGGAGGTCGTGTCAGCTGTCATTTGGTTAATTCCTTTGTTCAGTTGATACTAGTGTGGTCTCCTATACAATTGTCATTAATTGTTCACTTCTGACTTTCTGATCATGATAATATTATTGGGAATCAAAAAAAATCATGTATAAAACATATCATGACTAGTATTTATTTTGAGAGGAGTGGCCCAGAATCGATCATGTCGCTATATGAAACACTGACTTCTAGCACAGTTGGTCTTAGGCGGCTCAATGAACTACATACAAGGGAAATAGTGAATTTTCCTCCCAAAAATGGGAGTAACCGCCAAATATTAAAAGATGAGTATCTTCAAAATGTTAGATACAGGACAACGATTCACGAAGAAAACTGGTGCAGATAGCACCAAGAGGCACCGCCATCTGCTGAGAGACGACCAAACTCTCAAACTCTCACTGCCCAAGACAGAGGAGACCTCTTTCAGCGGGCCATCGTACGGCGAAGCCGCAACAAATAGCCCGCAGCGATGAAGAATCGACTTCGGTCAACTTGCAGAAAGCTGCATCCCTTCACAGAAATCAGAGTTTCTATGTTTTAAATGAGTCTTGGGCAGTGGGAGTTTGAAACTTTGGTCGTCTCCCAGCAGAAGGCGTTGCGTTTTGGAGGTTTGTACCATCTGCACCAATTTCAGAGATTCACTTCGTAAGGAGTAGATAGTTTGAAATGTTTGTGTTCACAGTCCAGCCAAATGTCACTGATGAGACCTGGTAGGTCGAAACAGCTGTCTGGCATTGGATTTATGAATGCAATCATTACGAATCCAAATATATTTAAAATACCTATACTTTTCACGTCTTTTTGAAAGTTAGCCGAGCGTGTGCACTCCATAAGGAAAATCGCTTTTCTTTTCGTGGATAATTTTCGTGTTTTTCCATTTATTATTCAAGCTCGAAATAATATTCACTAATACAATACAAAACAGCGTGCAAGAAAAAGTCACTGAATTTTTCAAATATTTTCTTGAATTTCAAAAATTATGTTTTTTTTACAATTTTTGTATGTTGGGCTGTAGCTACTTGCATGCCATTCAGGTCAATAACTTAAAATGATATGTAGAAACCTGTCTATTTTTTATATTTTAGGATTAATTATCAATCCTTAAAAAAGCATACAGTTCAAAATGGGAGAACGTCACCTGTCACCATCTCTTGGTCTATATGACAGATGAGCACGAGTGAAGGGGATGACAAGTGGAATCTTTAATATTATTGTCCCAAACAAGATCGTTGAACAATTCAATGGTGGTTATGCCTTTATATTGTCTCAACTCAGTCGGTTTTCTTTTTTCTTGAGAATTAGTGAACATTGCTATTTCAGTAAGGAATAAAATAAAATTTCCACCGGAATATTGCTTTTCAGTTCATTTTTTCGAAAAGGTATATTGAAAGGCAGTAGAAATGCAAATGAAATGGTTATTCCTGAAACATGATCGATTTCGAATATTGATAAGGAGTAAACCACATCTCATTTTTGACATAATCAAAAAGTTCATTCAAAGGAGTTGTTTAGAATTGAAATCAATATTTAAATTTGGAATCACATCCAGGATAGTTTACTCTTGATCAAAATTATATTTTTCGTTCTCCCTTGTACGCAGTCCGGAAATTTGAAATTTTGACAACTCATATGCAAGTATTCTGCAATACACCAATTCTTATAAGGAATACAATTTAGTGAAAAATCGATAATAATTTTTTTTCCATATGATGGAAATTTTTGAATCTTACTGTATATAGTCCACATTCTGATAGACAAGCTATCATAGGCGGATTCGTCTATTTATGAAACCCTATAAAAAGTTTCATCCGGTAAACAGATGGGTGAAGGCCGACCTCTATTCCGTCTCTTGGACTAGAAGGGGGGAGAGTAGATGTTTTGGATAGACTATTTCTTTTTGTGAATGAGTGAAATGTAGATGGATGATATACGCAATAATTAGTGTTTGTAATTTTTTTGTGTTGGATTGTATTCGGTTTTCATTTCCATTCGTAGATTAAAGAAACAAGTATTGCTCGTGAGCTTATTATATCATATTTCCATCGTGGTCATATCACTGCTTTAAAATATCATTTACGTGATTTGAATCGCTTCAGAATACTGGATTCACCAAAAGGAGAGTAATAATGATTACATTTGTGTAATTTCTTATTTCGGTGATGAGAAATATTGTATCAGTTACCATTTCCAGCAGCTTTTTTCATGCCTAACGATCGAAACCAATTCGATTTGCATAATTCGTTTTACATAAAGATTCAATTATTATGATTCATGGTTTGTGCTATGATTCAAAATCGAATTAATTCCAAACACAGACATGAAAGCCATTCACCTCTTCGTCATCAAAATTCCATAAATACCGAGAGCAATTTGTTTTGGCCAGATACAAATTCAATATGAAGAATTTAACTCGTTTTTATTAAATAACAAATATATGCCTCGGAAAATGATACTCAAAAGCCGAACCACGATTAAACAGCTGTCGGCGATTTCACCGCGTTTTCTAGTCCAGTTCAGTTGTATTTTGAGGTGGAACCCTTGGCCGTATGTGGTGATTTTTGTTGGAGACATAAAAACATTATCCCACTGAATACCGTACTGAAAAAGCTTCGTGACTATTGAAATTTATATTATATATATATATATATATATATATATATATATATATATATATATATATATATATATATATATATATATATATATGTATATATATATTGGTTTGTCGGTGTTGAGTTGGCATTTTCAAGAATGTTACTGCTCCTACTTGGTGCTAGCAACTGTTGTTCGAACAGTTTTTAAATAGTTTCTCCGTCGTAAATTGTAGCCGATATGATCCCTTCCATCAGTCGTCAGGTCGATTATGGTTGTCGGACCTTTGGCTAATTACTGTTCAGGGAATAATGGTCGGTCTGGTTTGTGGCGACCTGCATCCACCAAAGGACCGTTTTCTGAAGTGTTTTTCTTTTTGTTGATGAGGGCCCTCCAGACATTTGGTATCTTCTGAGAGTCGTCTCTTCTGTTTATTTCTCCATGTTTTTCTATCTCGATGGCTTCCCTGATTTGGCGTGTTCTGGAATGGTTCACCTGCGCTATTTGCTCTGCTGCCTCGAAATCTATTTTGTGACCCGTCTGGTGGTGGTGTTGAAAGAGGGCGGAAGATGTTTGTTTTGTCCTTATCCTATTTTTGTTTTCCTGCACTCTAGCTGTCATTTTCCTATTCGTCTAGCCAATATATTGCTTATCACAGTTTAAATAGTTTCTCCGTCGTAAATTGTAGCCGATATGATCCGTTCCATCAGCCGTCGGGTTAATTATCGTTGTCGGACCTTTAGCTAATGACTGTTCAGGTAATAATGGTCGGTCTGGTTTGTGGCGACCTGCATCCACCAAAGGACCGTTTTCTGAACTGTTCTTCTTTTTGTTGATGACGGCCCTCCAGACATTTGGTATCTTTTTGGAGTTGTCTCTTTTGTTTATTTCTCCATGTCTCAATGGCTTTCCTAATTTGGCGTGTTCTGAAATGGTTCACCCGTGCTATTTGCTTTGCTGCCTCGTAATCTATTTTGTGACCCATCTGGTGGTGGTGTTGAAAGAGGGCGGCAGATGTTTATTTTGTCCTTATGCCATTTTTGTGTTCCTGCACTCTAGCTGACATTCTCCTATTCGTCTAGCCAATATATTGCTTATCAAAGTCCCAGCATGTGATGCTATATCCTTGATTTTCGAGAGGAATCCTGCCTTTGGTCTCGGTAAAAAAGACGGTTTGTATATTTTGTTTTCTCATTAGTCTTCCGATTTTGTCGGTGACTCCTTCGACGAAAGGTAGTGTCACTGATTTTTTAGGTTCTGGGGGGTCTTCCGTCCTTGTTTTTCTTGGGTTAGTTTTCGCATGGATTGTCCTTCTGATTGAGCCATTTTTTCTAAATACTTTAGACGTCTCTGTTAGCTCTGCTTGTCTGTTTGTTGTTTCCGTCAGACGAAAAGACGAAGCGAGAAAAACTAGGACGGAAGACCCCCCAGAACCCAAAAAATCAGTGACACTACCTTTCATCAAAGAAGTCACCGACAAAATCGGAAGAATAATGAGAAAACGAAATATGAACCGTCTTCAAACCTCAAAGGATCATTTCGTCTTGCTTACCGAAACCAAAGGACAGGATTCTTCTCGAAAACCAAGGAGTATAAAGAATCACATGCGGGGACTGTAATAAGCAATATATTGGCCAGACGAATAGGAGAAAGTCAGCTAGAGTGCAGGAACACAAAAATAGCATGAGGACAAAACAAACATCTTCCGCCCTCTTTCAACACCACCACCAGACGGGTCACAAAATAGATTTCGAGGCGGCAAAGCAAATAGCGCAGGTGAACCATTTCAGAACACGCCAAATCAGGGAAGCCATCGAGATAGAAAAACATGGAGAAATAAACAAAAGAGACGACTCTGAAAAGATACCGAATGTCTGGAGGGCCCTCATCAACAAAAAGAAAAACAGTTCAGAAAATGGTCTTTTGGTGGATGCAGGTCGCCACAAACCAGACCGACTATTATTACCTGAACAGTCATTAGCTAAAGGTCCGACAACCATAATTGACCCGACGGCTGATGGAACGGATCATATCGGTTACAATTTACGACTGAAAAACTATTTAAAAACTGGCAGAAGTTTTTCGAACAACAGTTGGTAGTACCAAGTAGGGGCAGTAACATTCTTGAAAATGCCAACTGAGATGTTGGCGAAACGTCAGCTGCACTGCTTAAAAAAAACACAGAAAAAATTAAAATGTTCTCCTACCCGGCATGCGTTGCAAAGCCTTCAGAATACTAGATAGTATTTATGGTGGTTACCGCAGCTTATCTCTTTCAGAAGGAGGTTGTTATAGTTCGTATATCGTTATAGTTCGTAGGTGAATGGTACTGAAACATTCTACGTTACCATCTTGTTACCCACGTTCGTCTCTCTCTATGCCAAATCCTTCTTAATGAAGATAACATGTGTGTTCACAACAGTTTGATGTGTCTCAAAAAAAAAACATCCCAGACGCAGAGGGAACCCAACTCAAAATACAACTCGACTGGACTAACAGATCTGATATATTGCGTGGAAAACAAAATCAAAAAGCCGAGCGACGCGACAGTAAAACAGCTGATGGCCATTTCACCGCATATTCACCAATTTTCAAAATTCCGACCCCTTCCGGCGTGAGATTCGGGAGAAAATCCAGCATCGGACCATAAATAATCGGCCTGTATGTAAATGAAGGCAATAACATTATTGTAAATGCAAATTTCTCCGGCGTAAATCCATTACGTTACAAATGCCGATGGCCCTCTGCGTTACTTCCAGAAAGACTCTAACGCTGGGAGGTTGACGCGTCGACATATTGAAAATAATTTATGTTCGTTTTATGAATTTTATCACTTCTTATCGACGCGACAGCGTATTATGCAGTGGTTTTCAGGTCGATATCGTGCTTGTTATGTCTACAAATGAGGCTAATATTGCTATTGGCGTTTTTTATGTTGAATCGCATTCTCAAATTGGATTACTGAATTATTCTCGAATATGTTTCAAATCAAATCCATTTCATTTATGTAATCTTGTGTTAACAAGCGTTGTCTCCCTCATTATTCAAGCAAACCACCTATAAATGAAGCTGCATATGCAGCTGAAATATAAAAAGATACTGTTTGAAAGTTATTTTTTGTAGTGGATGAATATCGTAGTTTTTGGGTAACACAATCTGAAAAAATCAAGAAATGTACCTATACAAGTGTAGAGGGGTAGATTTCTACGCCAAAAAGTTGCTGTTTTAATAAAAAACACTTCCTCCTTAAAGAATTAGTTCATTATTATATAGTATAGTTAGTAAAGTATTTTTAGTTAGCAAACTTCGTATAAGTTAAATTTGCTTCTCAGAAAAATACAAGAACTGATATACATTATATATAAAGATACTTAGATTTGTTGACGTTTCCGTCACTTATCGCAGTTACTTCTTTCCAATAAATGTTTTCGGAAATAATGGTCAAAATGAGAGATTTGACATAGCATTATTTCATTCAAGAAGGGTTGCTATCTATCCCAAAAAACTACAAAACAGACTATTAGATCTTTCTCATTTTCGAAGCTACAGCTCCAATTATAAATGCTTTGCACATTTGTGAAATGTATTCCATATTCGAGATTTATTTTCCGAGTGTAACAGACAGAAACTTTTTGAAACTGATATCTGAAACACGCTCATGTCCAGGTTCAATCCTGATAGCTTCAATCATTATCTACAACATAAAATGACAGCATGACAATTTCTCGTCCATAAGCTCGTAGCATTTCCTCAAGGCCAGAGAAGTACGACAACGAAAAATAAGTGGTAAGGTATGTAGCTTAAGTGATCGGTTATAGCCGTAAGTTAGTTCATAATGAGATAATTTGAAAATGTGAATTCAGGAAAACTCTTCGTGGATATTTGAGTTCAGGAAGTTTCATAGTATATGAACCTCATTGCATTAAAGCAATTGAACACATTTTTGAAAGAGTAAATATCAAAATGGCATTTGAAATGAAATATACAGTCAAAAAACCTCTATGTTATTCGAATGATAAATAAAAAAATACAGCAATATTCCCACATAAGATGCGGAATGACAGAAAAGTCCAGTGATGAAAGATTTTGTGCATTCAAATATCTAGGAATAGCAAAATGTTGTAATATTATGAAAATTCAAAGTTCTTCATTGTATCTAATATAAGTCCGATAAGGAGGCCCCAATCTCCTCAGAAAGGAGATTGCAGATAGTGCATTTCATTGTAGAGTTTTTTGAAGACTACTTTGTTCGAAGAATGTGTTCAGCGCTTGTGTAAGAGCTCAAATTGCGCTTGTCTTGCGAAATCAATTATCGTCTCGTTCTGATGTTTTTTCAAGAATATGCAGGAGAGTTCAGATCATTAATTTGTTCCATTTCCCTGTAAGATAAATGCGAATGAATTTTGTATGTGATTGTTCCTGGTGAGCAACCAAAAAGAAGAGGAATTGAACTGAATTGGGATAATCGAATATTGAATCGGGACTGTTTCATTCGACGTACATAATTTCCAAACAATTAAGCATCATTCAGTAAGGATTTCAGCTTTACACAATGTTGTATGTATAATTGTACTAATCAGAGCATGTATTCTATATAGAGTTTTAATAGGTGTATCAAGTTTGTCTGTATTTTCGGGGTCAAGATTGAACTTCTGTGTGTGAAACACCTCTGGAGTGGAATTTTTTCAAGTTGCGATGAAGACCAAAATTTTGATTTCCGAGTGAAACAGGCGGAATAAGTGGGAGAACTCGTGTTGATAAATCAGAAGGGATTCTTAGAGTCTGTTAAAAGACTTCCTCTAACTCTCTCACATATTAACTGGTGATTTATTGTACAAGGCAAAAGAGTTTTAGATTTTTTTGTAAAAACGATGAAGCAATAATGAAATATATTATAACAATAAATTGAATTCAAAAAATTATCAATGTTAATTTGGAATGTATAAACTGGTGGGCTGTTGTACTTATAGAGACAATTAGACTTAAGTCGCTGAGGAAACCTTTGACGTAAACGAATATATGTTGATTTAATTCTGTGTTTCCAGAAATGTGAAGGTGGTGGTTGTTTAGTGGTATGAATTTTGTGGGATGAAATCATCCAAGATTAAATATCTTAACTTATCTGTATATATGAATACGGGAAAAAAATAAGAATTATTTTCCTGGGAAAAGAAGTAATTTCATAAAAAATGATGTTTTGTTACCTGTCAACAACGATAAAATGTAGAAAAAATCCGTAACAAAAAATTGTTAATACCGGCGCCTTCACCAAAAAAGCGACAGACTAATGAAACCATCTATATTATTGTAACGTTCATTATAAGCCACATATAATTGAACTTACCCATAGATGAGAATCCGTATTAATCACAAAGTCTACAATTGTCTGAAACATGGTCACTAATACTGGATATACAGAACCACAATACGTGTGATAACGCATATTCCTGTGATGCAACGACAACAGAATCACTATGATATAAAGGCAAGATATTAATCATGCTCTACCGTTATGATAGTTCAAATTGTTGAATTTGGAAATATCAGTATTATAGTGGAGAGAACGAAGCTATGAGTAGTTAACTATTTTTTTTTATTTTTCCCTCTGAAATTAAATTAGGGATTACTAAAAAAATTCACAACCCCCCCCCCCTGTATACAGTATACTACAGGCTATTGAAATAGGTACTACACTGCCTATATGGCACGATAGGACTGATTCACATGAAAACAATTTATAATTACCTGATTTGTATATCAGGCTCACGAAACATTAATCATGAAAAAATAGTATTCACAGTCGTGCGTATTCAGTGAATTCTATGAGGCAATTCAAACATTAGAATAGGTACAATGCTATCATAATCAACATCCAAAATGAAGAAATTGGTCGAAAACCCTGTATATGAGTTTACTAGACACATTGAGTCACAAGTTTGACAGCTACGACATTAGAGAATTTGCATCAAAATTAATAGATTTTTAGATAAAAGAAATACGAAAATTACTCAGATAATGATCAAACTATATTCATAAATTTCAGAATTGTCTTCAACAAATAGACACTGATCAGAAATTCGCAGAAATGTGGAAATTCCGAATTGTTCCAAATAGAGTGAGAACAATTTGTCGCCTAGTTACATGTAATAGTTGAATGATGTTAATAAAAATTCAGGAAATTTGACAATGTGTATTCGGAAACCCCCGCTTTCTATGATTAACTGGAAAGAACGAAAATTGCACAATTTACCTACATTATGAATATCAGTGTTAAGTATGGATAAAAGTATGCTTCAAAAATTTTCTCCGTTGTCAAGGAAGAATTTAGCATATTCAAGATTTTTGTGAACAAGGAAGCCAGCATGAAGACTTCATGAAGAAAGCAAGTAATAGAAAATTCTATTAAAATTTGTATTATATTGAGCTATTGTATTGTCCCTGATGAATGATTATTTCCATTATTGATCACTGTTTCTCCGTTTCTCATATTTTATATCTTTATCATTGCTGTGTGTTTCCAGAATTTCATGAATTCCTTTGGAAGTGTTTCAAAATCAAAAATTATCCTAACTTTGGCATTAAAAATAACTTACTGGTAAAAAACAAAGTTCACTATCTGAATTCCTGAGATCCTGAACTGACGTATATTCTTGAGAAAGGTCTTGCAGAGAATAACATTGCAAGGCATAAAATGAAGTAAGGGTCTCAAAACCTCAAAAATATCATATTATGTTTACTCAAACCACCCACAACTTACAATAGAACCTATCAACAGAAAGTGTTTTTTGTAAGCAGTTTGTTGGTTCATTTTTCCATAAAAGTTTTGTATTTCTTTTTTCGAAATTCGGAGAAGACGAAGCCAAAAAACAAATACTTGTACAATTGAAAGAATATATTTTCATCGAACATGCTGTGATTTACGATAATGTTTTTCCTGCTTGTGATATATTGATTCTTTTTCATCTCATGAAAGGATGAAACTTTATGTAGAGATCAATTACCCTAACACCAAAACCCAAACTGATATCATTTAACGCGATGGTTATTTCGCTAACAAGTTTAATATCGTCAAGACAATTGATATTGAAGGAGTACACATGTCATAAAATCTATTCGTTCAAATGATACTAGTTTGTACCAGAAGTTGCAACTTTCACACTGAAGGTTCTGATATTCATATATTGTATCATAAGGACCACGAAATAGCTGATGACTTACAGTGAGTTTTCCAAAGAATTAAAGTCAAAGCGCTTCTATCTTCTACACATATTCGCGATAAAACTATATTACCAGTGGAGTGCGTTTTAAAAACATTTCAAGGATATATTGTGAATACAATGGGCGAGGAAAATTGTAAGATTTGCAATCTGCAGATAAAGGACACAAAGGAATCAGTTTGTTGTGACAGCTGTAAAGGTTATGCTCATTTCAATTCCACAAAAGAAAAAAATTGCTCAGGCATTTCCACCACCGAGTACCGAGCTACAACTCTACAGAACCGCAGTATCATTTTCTTTTGTTTGGAATGCAGAGAGGCATTCAAGAGTGTTCCTCTTTTCATTCGCCAGATAAAAGAACTTAGTAATGAAGTCAAATCTCTGAAAAACGATCTGGAAAATTTAAGGAGGGAGAAAATTGAATGTGATGCAAAAATTGCGTCTTTGGAAGAAAGAGTCAATAGTACCAGTCACACTATGGATTGTGAAGAATACATTTCGGAAATGCTCGAACGGCAGCGAAGATCGTCGAATATCATGATTGCTAGTATCAAGGAATCTGCAGCAGAATCGACGCAACAACGAATCGAGGAAGATGTGAGTACAGTTAAAAAGATTTTGAAAGATTTCAACGTGGATTTATCTCAAATAAAAGTATTTCGTCTTGGGAAACTTCTTCCAGGCAAGAATAGAATTATGAAAGTAGTATTAAATAATCCACATGAAGCAATGAAAATTCTTAAAAATAAGAGGAGCTTAGTACCCAGGCTCAAAATATTTTCCGACCAAACAAAAAGGCAAAGAGACTATTATATCACTATAAAGAGACAGCTTGATGAAATGATAGCTGATGGGGATAATTCAAAAATTATAAAATATATAAAAAACAAGCCTACAATTGTGGATAAAATCTCATCAGTACAAAAAAACATGTGAAGTATCCTGATATACAAATGAACTGTGATATAATATATGTGAATATTCAAAGTTTTTTAGCAAATAAGGTAGAAGTTATTGCAAACATTTCTTGTTATAATCCAGCATTAATATTATTCAGCGAGAGTCGAACTACTTGTGATATCGATTCTTCTGAGCTCAATATCACAAATTACAATGTGGAGAGATGTGATTCCACATCCCGGCACACAGGTGGTGTACTACTTTTTATACGAAACGATTTGAATTATAAAGTAAAGGAAAAGTATAGTTTAGATGGAAATTACTGGTGTAAAACAGTATCAATAAATAATAAGAAAAATAAATTGTTAGTTGGTGCACTGTATCATTCGCCAAATGCTAGTCATTCAATATTCCTTAAAGATTTCGGAATGTTATGTGATGATTTCTTTGTGAGTAATGTGAAAAGCATCCTAGTTGGAGATTTTAATTTGAATTATTTAAGCGATGAATATTACTGCTCGAAAATGAGAAATATTCTTAATATGTATGGAATTCAACAATTAGTAAAAGATTTTACCAGATGTACACTCAGTAGTTCGACTATCGTTGACTATGTTCTAGCAAATATGAAAATTTTTCTGTAACTGTTCATGATGTACCTAAAATAACAGATCACTCTATTATAACCATCGATTTATCTTCAAATTATACTCAAAAAAATGAAACGGTTCTAAAAACATATAGAAATTTAGGAGAAATAAATCTACACAAAATAAATTTGGAATTGATAGCGTGTGATTTTAAATTAAATTGTGTAGATGTAAATGAGTTGTATGAAGATGTATCTCATAAATGTGAATCTGTCATAAACAAAATAGCACCAACAAGAATATTTCAATGCAAAAACAATAGTTTACCATACTATGATCATGAATTGAAGATTAAATCTAAGGAGAGAGACCAGGCATATAGACTGTTCAGGATATATAGTACAGAAGTAAATTGGTCAAATTTCAAAATTATCAGGAATGACTATGTTAATCTATTAAAAAATAAAAAGCAACGGTATTACTATGACAATATTGATTCGAATAAAAAGGATGCAATAAAAATGTGGAAAACTTTGGAAAATCTTATCAATCCAAAGAGCTCTGATAATTGTTTCAATAATGGCATTGAATTCGAATTAAATGGTTTTGTGAAAACTGTAAATTGTCACAAAGAAATTGCAGACAGATTTAATAAATACTTTGTGGATAGCATAAGTGATGTGATGAATTCCATCAAGGATGGTGATGGGGAATGTATTAATACATATGAATATGACTGTACTATTAGCGAATTTAAGCAACTTGAACTCTCCGAGCTGAGGATTATAATTAATGAATTAGAAAATAAGTCAGGAAATGAGTTGATGGACACAAAAGTAATAAAATCACCTTTTCGAGTAATTGGTCATGTATTGCTACATTTTATTAATACTTCACTTTATTATGGGGTTTTTCCAGAGAAATTAAAAACTAGCATTATAGTGCCTATTCAGAAAGTGATTGGTTCAACAAAATCATGGGAATTTAGACCAATAAATACTCTACCTTGTGTAGAAAAAATTCTTGAAGTTGTTGTTTATAAACAACTTTTGGAATATTTTAATAAAAACAACATACTTATGTTGAATCAATCGGGATTCAGAGCCAACCACTCTTGTGAATCTGCATTGCAATTAACTATTACCAATTGGAAACAAGCCATTGATAGAGGAGAATATGTTATTTCGGTATTTCTAGATCTTAAACGTGCTTTTGAGACTATTGATCGTTCAATATTGTTGAAGAAACTTGAGAGTTATGGTATTGTTGGAACAGTACTAAAATGGGTTCAAAACTATTTATCTGATAGGAAGCAAATAACCAAGATAAGCAATACATTTTCAGAACCAATTATAAATAATTTCGGTGTTCCACAAGGCAGTGTTTTGGGACCACTCCTTTTTATAATATATATCAATGATATCAATTTTCATCATGAGTGTAACTTTATAAACCTGTTTGCTGATGATACACTTCTTTCAGTATCGAGTAACAACCTAAATCATGCTGTAGAAAAAATGAATAAATCATTGTCACTAGTTAGTACGTACCTACATAACAACAGGCTCAAGCTGAACACTAGCAAAACAAAAGCAATGATTTTGACAACATATTTCAGATATTCTAACATCAATATCAACAACTGTACTCTTACCATAGACAATGAGACTATAGGATTTGTGAAAGAATTCAAGTATCTCGGATTCATGATTGACAACATTCTGTCATTTGACTCTCATTTCTCGTACATTTATAAAAAAATATGTAAAAAATTATTCTTCTTCAGTAGAATTTCGCAAAATATCTCGAGTTTTTCTAAAATTACTGTATTTAATACAATCATACAACCACATTTCGACTACTGTGCGAGCTTATTGTATGCCTTTGCTGTGAACAAAATAAATGCACTCCAAAAGCTTCAAAACAGGGGAATGAGAATAATATTAAAATGTAACAGATACACTAAAATCTCCCTTATGCTTGACACATTACAGTGGCTACCAGTTTCTGACAGATTTTACTTAAATGCTATGATTTATATCTTTAAAATAACCCACAACATGGTACCTACCTATCTAAATGAATTTCTCAAATATAGTAGTCGAATCCATGGTTATCACACGAGAAAAAAAGACAATTTTTATATATCACGTGTCAATATGGGTAATACAATGAAGTCCCTATTTTATAAGGGCTTGAAGGAATATAATGAACTTCCTGAAATCATTAAAGATTCTAAAACTGTTGTTGAGTTCAAAAGAAATCTAAATGTTCATATTAGAAGATAAACCACCATTTTTGTTCAGACATACAACAGACGGTATTTATATAAAGTTTTATTTATAGTAAGTTTTATATAATATATTATATATTATTAATGATCTCACCTAATGATTGGTCATTTTATTGTATACTCTGTATCGTAATTGTATACTTAGTTAATATGTTTTTGTTCAGAATATTTTGTACCTCAAAAATTTTTCGTGTATTAGGATTTCCTATTTTTTCAATAAATTTCATTCATTCATTCATTCACTGAAAACATCGCCCTCATTTAGTCTCTCTACAGATCCAGTGTGTTTGGATTATGCCAAAGTAATTGATACAGAGTTATTTGACAAACCTTGTGTAGTGTCCAACCACTACACATCTGTCGCTCTAGGTAATGCGATTAGGCCGAAGGGATAGAGCTCTGGTTTCCAACGGCCCATGAGGATTAACAGGAAATATGTCCGGTGAAAAATTACTATTTTGTGAGAAAGTGTGCCGGTTATTGTCCCACAATATCTACTGCTATTGTTGAATGTTTGAAAATGTTTAAAAAAAAATTATCGCCTTTACGTCTTTCATCATACAACATGATTTATTCCTTTTCAGATTGAGTTGAAATTGTTCACACTCATTTGCACAGAAAAAGTTTTGCTAGACTTACTGCTCGCATGTTTGATAAAATTCATCCCGATAAAATTATTGCCAAGTTAATTCGGAAAGTCGATACCTGATTCGCCTGTAATAAAACACCAACCACAGGAACCCAGCAGAAAAAATCCAAGAAATGAAAACCAACGAAATCCATAATATTGTATGGATCACATTTTCATCTCTTCTTGAAGTTACATTTCAATAAATCCTTTCAACAATCCTTTCCATTTTTTTTAGTGCTACAAATAAAAAACAAACCTATTACTGAATGTAAATGTTTTGATTCCTAATACCCGAAACTTTGTTGTATTTTTTATCGATACCAAAATTATTGGGTTGATGTTCTTAACACCGTTCTCGAAATAATACTTTCAGTAGATTTCAATGAATAGGGTTATCATTGGAATAATAATTTTGTGCTTTATCACATAATGTATCATTCGATCCCACTTTACATTTGGAATTTCGGGGTTTTGCCACCTCTTTGCTAGAGGGTTGGAATCATATGTTGAATAATATGTCCAGAATGTGTCCCCCTCATAATCAAATTCTACGTTTCCGAGCATCCTTGATTTGAATAACAAATAAAAGAGAGGCGCTTGGTGCATAGTTCTCGTTGGACCACTGTGTATAATGTCGCTACACTAATAAACATAGACAACGGGAATTCCTAGAAAAAATTGAGTTGCCCTGATGGTGAAATGCATAAATTCCAAAACCCTAGCAATATATAGATTTTCAAAGAAGAGTCTGATTTCTGTCATAACCAATATCGAATCATTAAAGGTCATTCGAATAGGTCAGTCTCAACTGACCTACATACACAGTGGGTTGACTGACGAACACCTGTCAAAAAGCAACTACTCCTCTGGCTAATACACTACTGGGTGAGTAAGTTGAGACTGACCTGAACGAATTGTTTCTTTAGATATTTTCATTTATAGCCACCCTTGAAGAGTGCTCACTGTCTCTGTGTCCAATGATTATTTGCAATCGCAATGTTAAAGCAACATTTTCATCTGTTCATTCTCCTGCCAGGCTCACTCAAACGAACCCCGATTACAACACCAACAAAATGAAATTACGTGGTGTTTTCAATCACTCGGCTCACTCTATCAATGCAACCCTGGGATAACAAAGTGTCGAGGGAGGGTGGAAAACAATAATCATTTTATGTTCATGGCAAATCCTCTTTTTATAGTGTCCATTGGAGGGTACTCGAATAATTTCACCGAGTTTATATTGAAAAATGTCAGTCCGAATGCACAAAATTCGACTCGTTGATTTTTCAGTATTCGTTGTCTGAAGGATTATATATTCGATAGATTGAAAATATAGGATTACGGCAGATTTTTGTAATTGGTTCGATGGATGGTATTTCATGACGGATATACGAACACATCGAAAATATAGTTTGGATTGCTGCCAGAGTGCCTTGCGAATTATTCAGGGTATTTGTAGTCATTGTTCGCTGCAGAATGAATAATGAAATATTTTAGATTTTTTCCCTATTATTGGCATTGTAGGAAAAGAGAAATGTGCTTTGCTTCTGGCATCAATCAGATTTTCAATTTGTTCGAGAAATCTCTTCCAATCTGAGAGTCTTATGGAGATTCATTCTCATTCAGAAAACCATTTTTTACCAGATTAGAACCCCACCCACGGATTCTTCTCCAACCAGAATCTGTCTGTAGTCGTAACTCATAGTTCATATTTTCTTCGAATGTTGACGAAAAAAGGAGAGTGCAAATTGTGTTCGGAGTCATGAACTCTCACAAATAAATGAAAATACGTGACTGCCATCTTCATTTGCTTATTTCGTAGAGAGTGGTAATCGCTCTGATTTGAACTTGAAATTATGGTTACTCATGCCTATAAACTCTGAGTCAAGATTGGACCGATAGAGATAAATTGATGTCGAACCTGTTCAGATTGACATTGAAAAACAATATGTTAGGAAGACTATTGGTTCAATATATATATATATATATATATATATATATATATATATATATATATATATATATATATATATATATAAGTGAGACAATATTTGGGTATGCAGCAGGCCAAAACAGTGTACTCTTATAACACAGATTCCAAGCTTTCGATAATCTTTATTATCATCATCAGGGATGCTACAATATGGTGAAACAAGCGGTTAGATCCATGAAGAGAGATCAGTCAAACAACTGACAGTGTAAGTGAGGTTAAACGGCACTATGAATAAAATTATTTGGACACCACATATCTGCGCGTAGACAATAAAACACGCCAGTCAGGACGTTAACGAACAACAATGTTTCACATAATAAAACGCTTAAAAAAAAAATATATTTTAAAACCACCTGTTTGTTCCTTGGTGAGGAAACGCCGAACACGCGGGAATAATCAGAATCAGAATGGCGTTGACAAAGGACAACTGTCTAAATGGCGCATGTGCAGTGCCAACCAATGACGATGCCCAAGCTCACGCGGGCTTCGACCCGATATCGATCTGTGACCAGATCACAGCAGGGATGCCAACGGAGCTCGCGCTTCGAGTAGCTGCGTCTACCACATACGTTGGATATTACACGTTCAGTGAAACATTTCTAGTTCCTCAATATCCGTGTTAAAATTGAATTTTGTCTAAACTTAATTAATGAAATGACTGTGAAAAGTGAGAAATTTTTTTGAATTTTGAAAAATGTACAATTAATTTTCAAAGTGAATATTTTTGTAAAACAATGCCTAAATTATCACATTTCTGATGATGTCTTAATTAACTGAAAGGTTCAATCTGTGAGATGAACAGTCATTTCATTAATTAAGTTTAGACAAAATTCAATTTTAACACGGATGTTGAGGAACTAGAAATGTTTCACTGAACGTGTAATATCCAACGTATGTGGTAGACGCAGCTACTCGAAGCGCGAGCTCCGTTGGCATCCCTGCTGTGATCTGGTCACAGATCGATATCGGGTCGAAGCCCGCGTGAGCTTGGGCATCGTCATTGGTTGGCACTGCACATGCGCCATTTAGACAGTTGTCCTTTGTCAACGCCATTCTGATTCTGATTAGTCCCGCGTGTTCGGCGTTTCCTCATCAAGGAAAAAACAGGTGGTTTTAAAATATTTTTTTTTTTTTAAAAGCGTTTTATTATGTGAAACATTGTTGTTCGTTAACGTCCTGACTGGCGTGTTTTATTGTCTACGCGCAGATATGTGGTGTCCAAATAATTTTATTCATCGTGCCGTTTAACCTCACTTACACTGTAAGTTGTTTGACTGATCTCTCTTCATGGATCTAACCGCTTGTTTCACCATATTGTAGCATCCCTGATGATGATAATAAAGATTATCGAAAGCTTGGAATCTGTGTTATAAGAGTACACTGTTTTGGCCTGCTGCATACCCAAATATTGTCTCACTCATTTCCTAACTAGTCAGCAAACAAGACTACCCTTCTCTCTCTCCCTATATATATATATATATATATATATATATATATATATATATATATATATATATATATATTCTGACCGAGCACAACTCTCACAAAAAAAATATGCATGTTCCATGCATAAGGATGCATTGCAGCTTGTACATGATTATCTTGTTTTTCTATCACGCCTCCTTGGGCATATAGTACATCTTCTAGATTGTCCAGGCTCTGGGGATATTGGATGAGGATAAGGCTGGCCAAGAACCTCAAAAATTCTGCCTTGCAGTGCCCTTGGTAGTCTCGGCTTATTTTTTCTGCCTTTCATGTTCTCTCTGACTAGAGCCACTCCTAATACTTGTAGGTATTTCCTCGTTAATTGGTCACATATGTGCTATTGAACTTGTACATAACTTGGCTATTTATGCCAGCTATATCCAAAAGTGTGAATAGAATTCTCAGTGGCATCTTCTGCAATTCCGAGCAACAGAATAACTCGCACACATTTTATCGACCACATCCGCACCGCCTTTTGTCATATTACAGAAACAATAAGTTGTCTGGTAACACTTTGCCTCCTGTTAAATTATCTATGTTATCATCATGGTGAAAAGACGAAATTAATATAACATTTTTGCATGATTTTGGGATATGAGATACAATTACCTATATAATTTTTTTGAAAGCCGAACATCGAAGATCTAACCGCTCTATTTTTGACATCTGAAAGCTGTTGTGGAATCATTTTCTTATCTTTTCGGCTAATTGAGACTCTCACAAAGAATTGTAAAGAATTGAAATTGTTATAACTTTAGTACCCAAGTGGGGTATGACGCGTCCAAGACAAATTTATGGCGGACGTACTGCCACGGCATACACATGCACTGACTCTTATTCTCAAATTCAACATGTTTTCTGAAGCTGTAAGCAGCCGACGGAGTACCAATGGTTAAAAATGAAATATCGATTTATAGTAGATATCAATGATAGAATATCGAATTACGTGTTTTTTCACTATCAATATCCACATTCAACTCATGAAACCGAGAGCTTTCAGAAATCCTTCAATTAGCTCACTAGTACCAGAGTTTGATCCAGATATGACATATAATATCGGAAATGATATTATATATTGCGACGAAAGATTTGTTTCTGAGGCAGCACGAGACAGATGACGAGGATGATTGGTCTCGAATATCAGAGCTGATAATTAGGAGATAAAATTATTTGAAAGAATCTGAATGCCTTTTTTTCTGAGCAATTTACCGTTCATAATATAGTGCCAATATAACTATAACGAAATCGAAAATGTATCGTAAAAATGTAACAAAATATATATTTTTTCCAATATTGAACCAGTATAACCAAATATCCACATTATTTTGATGGCATTGAAAAATTAAGCCAATAAAATATCTAATCAATATTGACTTTATATATATCTCTTTGGCAGTGATGAAATGATATTGTTCATTTTCATAATATGATCCAATATTGACCCAGGCTCATGTTGATATAATCAAAGCAGAAAATCAAATTATTCTTAGCAGCAGATTATTGCTGGAGAGAACTGCTTATATATCTTGACCAATATTTGTCATTTCAACAGTGATTTTGAATGACTGTTCACGAATGAATTGTCAGAAAGTAGGTTTCTTGTATTACGTCTACGATCTGGTGTCTCTCGTTTGAATATATTTTGAAAAGTTGCAAGCATATCCAACACTTTATGGGAAAAATATTCGGTTAAGATATATTCAAGGTGTTTAAAAACCTTGGTACTGCACTTCTACGTATCATGGCCTGTTCTCATTTCGATCTCTTTTCTACTCCATGAAACCAGTGAAGCACACGTTACTCTTTACCTTCATAACTTTTTCCAACTGTTCCATTTTGCATTCAAAAAAACAATTATTGGATTCCTTGACGTTTAAGTAATACGTACATAGTCAAACGACCAAACGACAGAATGAGTTAAATCTGAAAAGTTGGCTGTCAATCTTGACAAATGATATAGGTAACGACAAAAAGTCAAAGTATAGCCAGACGATTGGTCGACTGTCT